>OX465045.1:6187106-6252218 GCA_949841015.1 Aplysina aerophoba
ACAGAGCCTTGATGGTGCCACTGTTGTTAGCTAAGTTCTCAGTTCTTGCATTTGGTAGCTAGCTCTTGGCCATATACAAATAACACCATCCCGGGAATATGTAGCTGAAGCAAGCTGTCTGGTAGTTTGGCTTGGGCAAACCACACAGAACATGCCATTTTTCTGCAGCCTATTTGTGCACAATGGTCCCCTACGTGCCTTTGCGTGCCAGAGAGCGCGAGCATCTCCTCTTGAGCATTGAACCACCTTTCACAGCTTGTGCTAATCATGACAACATTGACAACATGTGACGACATCATGTCAACCCATCAACATTTTCACAGCTTGTGCTAATCATGATTCATAATATAGCTACAGATTTATATGTTTGTTGAGCCTATTCAGTTGCAGAATGCATGGTTGCAATTATGCTATTGGGTACATCATCAAAAATCATCAATGTAACTTTTGTTATCACATGCATAAATATTTCATGTAGTTCCCACGATGGCATTTCTAGATGGCGCTTCTATGGGGCACCATCAGTAACTAAATTAGTAACAAAGTGTGTAGCATGATTGTGATTTAGATATCCCTGGCATTTAGCTTATATCCCTGGTATATAGCTTATATGCCTGGTATTTAGCGTATATCCCTGGCATTTAGATTATATCCCTGGCATTTAGCTTATATCCCTGGCATTTAGATTATATCCCTGGCATTTAGATTATATCCCTGGCATTTAGCATATATCCCTGGCATTTAGCTTATATCCCTGGCATTTAGATTATATCCCTGGTATATAGCTTATATGCCTGGTATTTAGCGTATATCCCTGGCATTTAGCTTATATCCCTGGCATTTAGCTTATATCCCTGGCATTTAGATTATATCCCTGGCATTTAGATTATATCCCTGGCATTTAGCATATATCCCTGGCATTTAGCTTATATCCCTGGCATTTAGATTATATCCCTGGTATATAGCTTATATGCCTGGTATTTAGCGTATATCCCTGGTATTTAGCTTATATCCCTGGCATTTAGCTTATATCCCTGGCATTTAGCATATATCCCTGGCATTTAGCATATATCCCTGGTATTTAGGTCCTATAGGGATATATGCTAAATGCCAGGGATATATGCTAAATGCCAGGGATATAATCTAAATGCCAGGGATATAATCTAAATGCCAGGGATATAAGCTAAATACCAGGGATATATGCTAAATGCCGGATATATGCTAAATGCCAGGGATATATGCTAAATGCCAGGGATATAATCTAAATGCCAGGGATATATGCTAAATGCCAGGGATATACGCTAAATACCAGGGATATATGCTAAATGCCAGGGATATATGCTAAATGCCAGGGATATAAGCTAAATACCAGGGATATATGCTAAATGCCAGGGATATATGCTAAATGCCAGGGATATATGCTAAATGCCAGGGATATAATCTAAATGCCAGGGATATAATCTAAATGCCAGGGATATAATCTAAATACCAGGGATATATGCTAAATGCCAGGGATATATGCTAAATGCCAGGGATATAATCTAAATGCCAGGGATATAAGCTAAATGCCAGGGATATAAGCTAAATGCCAGGGATATACACTAAATACCAGGGATATATGCTAAATGCCAGGGATATATGCTAAATGCCAGGGATATAATCTAAATGCCAGGGATATAATCTAAATGCCAGGGATATATGCTAAATGCCAGGGATATAATCTAAATGCCAAGGATATAATCTAAATGCCAGGGATATAAGCTAAATACCAGGGATATATGCTAAATGCCAGGGATATATGCTAAATGCCAGGGATATATGCTAAATGCCAGGGATATAATCTAAATGCCAGGGATATAATCTAAATGCCAGGGATATAAGCTAAATGCCAGGGATATACGCTAAATACCAGGGATATATGCTAAATGCCAGGGATATATGCTAAATGCCAGGGATATATGCTAAATGCCAGGGATATAATCTAAATGCCAGGGATATAAGCTAAATGCCAGGGATATATGCTAAATGCCAGGGATATAATCTAAATGCCAGGGATATAATCTAAATGCCAGGGATATAAGCTAAATGCCAGGGATATACGCTAAATACCAGGCATATAAGCTATATACCAGGGATGTCTAAATCACAATCATGCTACACACTTTGTTTCTAATTTAGTTACTGATGGCGCCCCATACGCTTCCACAATATACAACGTGCGAACCGTGCACGGAAGTCCGTATACTTTCTCCGTAAAACCAAAATGGCGGGCGGTCGTTTTCTGGTTTTTCGCCGCGCGCTCCTCGGCTGAAGCGTATTTGCGCTCGTCGCCTCCTCGAGGACACTCTACGGTAGGCGTTTCAAAGCGCTGTGAAGGTTTCGTGGCGATTTGGTTGCGCGCACGCGAGGATATCGCGGCCAACCGTTTTCAACTCCTCTTTATTAATATAGATGTGTGTGAGTTGCTGGTGTTAGGGTTAGGGTTAGGTCAGTTGAAGTATTTTCATGGGAATAAGTGCATGTCTCATGTCTCACGACCTGACTTGGTGTCATTCAGATAGTTTTCGTTGTTCCTTGCTTGGCAGCCCACACGTGCCACCTAGCCAGCTGTCTGTTGTGTTTTGGCGGATGTAAATACAATGCAGTTGGTTAGCAGGTTGGTACTCACGTGTTGAACACGTGAGTGCCAACCTGGTAGTTGAGCGATGTGAGAATCAGCCATTCCATGAAAGTGTATGTAGCTAGCTAGTCACATAATGAATTGCATTGTGCAGTGAGCAATTGGCGGGGAAATATGAAACGCGTGCGATGTACATCATATATGGGCGGCCTCTTTGATAGGTCTAACAATATCGGGCAGCTTACTGGTACCATAGATTATCTAAACTACGCAACGGTTGCGTAGTTTAGATCATCTACGCTGGTACTGCTCGCACCGGCTGCGGGCAGAATGCGCGCGGACGGACGTTTTTATCCGCGGATCACGTGAGGAGGTGGCGTATAAAAATCATGCTGAGGGAAATTCGACCAGATTCAGACGAATCCAGTCGATCAGAAGATAAGAGCTCGTGATTCATCGGACGCCAAATGACTAGATTTCTTGTTCTCGCGGCAGTTCTAATTCTATGCGATGCAGAGGCATCTGACTGCTCCAGGGCGTGTAATAACTAGTGAGTTGTTGTGTCGTGTGGATGTTGACCATCGCTGTCCGGCAATTGAATACTGGCTTAACCCCTCCCTGGCAGCAACGATAAACCTTCGTTCGATTACCTGCTGTTCGTGCAAAGCTGGGTACCTGGATTTTGCGCGGTAGGTCACTGCCGCTGCACCAACAAGGACTTCATTACTTCGGAGCTTTTCACCATTGCTGCTTGTGTTCTCTCACTCTCTCTCTTGATAAATTCAATGCTCCAACCAGACTCTGCACAACTGCCCGCGGGGCCAGACGAAGCCATGCCAGGTGCCAGACGGGAAGCCCAGGTGGACCATGCATGGACTATGGTGCGCCACATCTGAACAGCTGTCACTGCTGTTGGTGACGAGGAGATCTAGAGTAGACCTAACAGCACTCTCCTGTTTTCACACACATACGCATGCACACACACACAGGCCAACAAGTGATGATCATGAGGCCCCCTTCTGCTGCTTCCCATACAAGTTTGACCTTAACAAGATTGCAGTAAGTTCCGTTGTGTAGCTGGTTGTGGTCGTCAATGGTTAACTCCCCCAACTCTGTCCTCCCTGTGGGGCACTTGTGCAGAGTCTGGTTGGAGCATTGAATTCATCTTGGCCAAACAGCTTAGTTGACTACGCATACTACTGGCTGTGGTAGGCGACATGTGTCACTGACTGTGACACGTCACACTTTGCTTGTCATTCTGTAGTGTCATATGAGTGTCACCCTGTCGTGTCTTAGGGAACATGAGTACGAGAAGCATGGCACGTGTGCCAGTGTTCTTCCTCAGTTCAAAACCCAATACGATTTCTTCAATACAACTATGAACATCCGGGAGAAGTTGGACTTCTACTCGTGAGTGCTGTGAAGTGGGGTCTTGGTTGAGTAATGGGAGGTGGGAGTTGTGTGGCTATATAGGATGCCGTCACTGGTGATGTTGTCTCTCTTGTTACGCAGAGCACTCTCGTGGAGTGGCATTGTCCCTTCCATGAACAGGACCTACAAGGTACGCAGCTAAGGCCCTTTGTCATGAACAACACATTCAGAGCACACAGTAACACACAGTTGTTCCTAGTCTTCCCTCTACTTGGCTAGCTCTGGTCTCACTCGTCACTGAGGTAGGTGTGCTCTCTCTCCCATGTCTAGGGTAGGGACATTAGGGCAGCCTTCAGGACGTATTTTGGGGTTGAAGTTGAGCCCTATCTACAATGCAAGTGCAAGGTGAGTGTTCCACAGCCATGCATGTACATGGTTGCCAGCTATATCCACTGGCAACTCTCCATGCATATCTGCTAATATTTCCAGGGTCCTCGGCGCATACTGTTTGAAGTGTCCTTCTGTCTGAGCAAAGACACATTGTCTCTGTTTAAGTGCAAAAAGAAAATCTGCAAACACTCGTGCAGCTGCTGCAGAGATGATGACCAAGTTTGGTACTACCCATGGATCACGGGACACTAATAGATATACTTTGTACCGTACAAACATGTGCAACGAGTGCCTTTGTGTAGTGTGAGCACACACCATTATGTTTCTTCTTTGAGGCTGATTTCAGTTTTCATTTTAGGTTTCATGTGATGTGTACACACAGACTGGTGGACTGTGTTATTCAAGTACATTGTGCACTGTGTAAATAAATTTAAGGGATTGTGGGAGGATGCACATACATGGAGAGTATAGTTATTTAAGTTATTAAATATATAAGACTATTTTGCATTGTATGTGTACATACATTATGTACTTGTGGCTTCTCATACTAAATGGACATACTCATAATGTGGATATACTCAACAAACCACTTTTGAACAAGTTTAGTTATTAAGTGAGTTAAGGTGTTTACACTAACGCTTCAGTAAACCCTTTTAAGTTAAGCTGACTTTGTAAGCTGGCTTAAAGGTGTAGTGTAAGCACATTAATGTCACACAGCTCTTGCAACACTGAAGGTATTGTAGCTAAACATCATGGGGTTTCCATCATCAAACTAGTCAAAACTCTTTCTGCATAGTGAAGGGAAGCGTGCGTTAGGGGACCGGACCAATTTCTCTCCAGCATGGGAGATCCTAGCCATCCTTCACAAGTAATAGTAAACTACATCATAAATATACCACGTCAGAGTATATGGCCCCAATGCATGCAAACGTCATGTTCAGTCGAATATTCTGTGTGAGACAATGATCGACACATGAGAGAATACTCAGTCACTTGTGAGTTGTTCAGCTGTTACGGTGTCCTGTGCTGCAAATGAAGTCTTTGAAGGTCATCTTCCGGCGAATCCCTTGTCGTTTGCGTGCTTGCATGTCATCAATTTGAGGGGGCTTCCCCGTGACAACAGCAAGCTGCTGGTGGTTCTTTGTCACTGTGGGCTGCCGACTCCAACTGGAGAACTCCCCCTCATCCACTGTCACTCCAAACTTGTCCCTCAAGACCGCTAGAAATGCTGCAGCGCCAACTGCCTGACCGAAATGGAAGATGTGGATGGTGGGATGTCCCTGCTTGTCCAGCATGCGTATGCCCACATAGCGCCGATCCACCACGTAGCAGCCCACTGTGTCAATCCCAGCCACAGGGCGTACAAGGATCGGTTCCTTACCACCACTTTCCCGCACCTCGAGCCAGCCTTGTTCTGGTCTGGAGAGGGCTTGGAATCTGAGAGCCACTTCCCTGAGGGAGGATGGGGCCATGCTGACCCTGAGTGCCCCTGCTATCCCATTTGTGATGAGCTCCTGTGGGGCAATGGTCTGAGAGCCAAGGTACCTCACAGACCCAAACAGGTCGGTGGGAATTACACTGCTCTTCTCAATTTCAATAGCCTGGCAGAGAAAGGAGGAGCAGCATTGTCTGATTTAATGTTGTTTCAACATCTCATGCATGCTCTCTTTACACATGGGATCAATGATGGATCAGCACACACACATACACACACACACTCACACACACACACACACATACACACACACATACACACACACACATACACACACACATACACACACACACATACACACACACAGTCTCTCCATTAGGCATGAATCCCTAACTTACTTGTTCCTTCAACTTGCACATTGCGCTCCTGCTAATGCCGACCAGGGCTTTGTTCACGCAGGAGATGAGCATGTTTGGGGTGACATCATCCCGGCAGCGAAACAAATGACACAGGCATCTCCCTCGTGATCGCTTGAAGATGATGCCCACAAAGCGTTTGTTTTTGGCACATGAGCTGATTGAGAGGATGTGCTCCGTACCAAAGGCCGCAAAGAGGAGGTCTGAGTCTAGGGGAGTCAGCTTGATGTCAGTGAGGGAGACATCCATCTGCACATCCTTGGTGCTCTGCTGGGAGGATTTCATCAGCTCACGGGCGCAGACATCCACAGGTCCAAGGAATCTAGTGGGGAAAGAGGCCTGTCTTTCATATTGCTGTGCACGAATGAACGTATAATGCAACATGTACAGATGGACCACAGGTAAGTGCACCTCAATGATGGTGCTGATACACGCACACACGCATGCATGCACGCACACACACACGCACACACAGACACGCACACACACACACACACACACACACACACACACACACACACACACACACACACACACACACACACACACACACACACACACACACACACACACACACACACACACACACACACACACACACACACACACACACACATGCACACACCAGATGGCAGCCCTTTCAGTGCATCCCAGCTATATATCCATTAATTAAAGGAAGCTGACCTGTCAATGGGACATTGTCCAATGTAGCGCAGTCTAAACCGCCCTAAATGGTTCCCCTCTTCACAGCCAGCAGCGTTCCCTGTGCCCTTTGCAATTGCTGAGCCTGACTCCTGTCCTTTTTGGGAGGATGGCCTGGGTACTGCATCCTCTGCTTCAGGAACTCGTGTTGATGTCAGGGAGACAGATTCTGATACGATACTCAATCTGTCCTCCAGTTCTGAGTCCAAATACAAGCTGCTGCTCGAAGTGGAGCCAGAAGAATGCTGAGATCCACTTCTGGTAGTCATTGGAAAGAGGTGATCATAGTAGTCTGGTCCTATGGAGACAGTGGAGCTCCTCCACAAGGTCTTCTTGTCTTGCATTGACTGCTCCTCATCAGAGCTGCAGCAGTTGTCCTCCGAGGTGTAGCCCTCCACACCGGGTTGGTAGGCGTCAGGGGTTAGGTACCACAGGTTCTCATAGTCCACCTTCCTACTGGTGAACGATGGGAGGGGCTTTCGACTGACACAGCCGCCGCCTTCCCTATGCATCATGCTCATGCTGCGGGCTACCTTGTATGAGTGCGCTGGTGTTGACTTCCCCTCAGAGCAGTGCCTTCGCGGTCCCCTGCAGAAGTCTGGGGAGAGCAGCATGGGGGAAGGGGAGCTGGTACTGGACTGCTTCCCATCCTCTTGCAATTGGTTCTGGTACTCGCCGGTGGTCGGATTCCTCTCAGGGACCATGCTGCTTCGCCTTGGAAGCACATCCACCGCTGCAGTTTGCAGTTCTTTTCGGCCCTGGAGTGGTGGTGCAGTGCGCACATTCTGATAGTCGTGTTGAGCACGCTCCCGTTCAGCCGACGGCCGGCGTCCGCGTGCAGTCCGTTCTGACTGCCAGCGATAGAGGCCTAGATGAGCGGCGCGCGCCGATCTGCTGTCGATGTTAGCACTACCCCGGCGCACAAAGTGTATGTCGGACTGCCGGTTAGCTCCCAAATTGACGTAGCAGTCCGAAGGAGGGCGTCGCTGGGACGCATTGCATTCCTCGCCTCCCTCGCTCTCACTGACATAGCAGTGCGAATGCGGGCGAGTCTGAGGTGCGCCGCCAATGTTGTACCTCTCTTTCAGGTTGACGTAGCAGTCCGAATGACGACGAGCTGCACTGACGACATCTTCTCCTTCCTTTAGATTGATGTAATCGTCCTGGTCGCGTCGCAAGAACGCTGTTTGCGCCGGGGGCGGGGCGAAGTCCAGGTGTGCGTAGTCGAACCTGCGCAAATTATCTTTGTTGCTGGACAGGTCTTGGCTGGAAGAGCTGCGTCCAAACTTGAGGCCATCGTGAGACTGCAGGAGAGTATTGTTAGATTCTCTGGTCCTGCGCGACGGGACTATCTCGGGACAGTATTGCGGCAGGACGATTGTGGCGTAGTCGACTCTACCTCCCTCTTCCGTCATCGGTGCTCCAGTTCTAACGCCACAGACTACGTATACAACTGAAAAGAAGTAATATCCTCTGTGCTGTAGCACTGGTGCCTGCTAGAGCGGCTGCATCGCCTTTTGTACCTGAGGCACTTCCTCGTCAATGTTTGGCGCTAACGCACAAACACTGAAAACGTGGGTTAACGGGCATTGACAAAATGCGTTACGCAAACAGACGATGATACGCGGACGAATATTGATGCAGGCGGCCACCAGACGGCTTGCTCCGCTGTCACTGACCTTCCAGGAGTACAAGGCCCTACTGAATCAACGAAGTGGCAGGACTAATATCTCCAAACTACACCCGTCCTTGTTGAATTACGAGTCCGCAGGTGAGGGTGAGGCCTAAAGCATACGTACATGAGAGCATAGCTAATACTATTATAGCATGTTAGTAGGTTGTGCGTGGGTGAATGAGGGAGGACCGACTGTTCAACTGTCTCGTTCTTGTTTCGTTCTCTCTGCTACATGGTTTCCCTTACCAGTATGTGATATGCACAGTTAGTGTAAATGTTATAGTTGTGTAAAAGTCAGGCATGCGGGAGCACGGCATGTTATTTTTAGAAAAGAAGTGCACTCCAAATCCAATGAATGAGCGGATGCGCACTGTACATCAGCGCACGGCATGTGCCACGCCTGCAGTGGGTAGGAGTACAGTTGCTTTGTCTGACAGAGCTCTCTCTCTCTTGCTGGTGCTTGTGCGCAGAGAAGGTTGCGCAGTGTCTGCCCGGTCTGCAAGATGCGCTGGTGGTAGAAGTGAACCCAGGGTTTGGAGTGCTGACACGAGCACTGCTGAATGCGGGAGCACGACACGTCATTGCACTGGAGCACGAGAAGAAGTCCTTCCTCCCGGCAATGAAGGTTGGTCCACTCACTAATGCAGTAAGTAATGTGGTGTCTTCTGACATTGTCAAGCTGATGGTAGCAGCAAGGGTTGAATGTGGAGGGCACCATGGACACTCCTGTGTGAGTGCACAGGAGTGCCTGCACTGAACTCTAGTCTGTGCGCTGAGAGTGGCAAAGTTTCACAGGAGGGAACTACAGCAATGCACAGCTCTGTACCATAAGACTACGCTTTCCTTGTGCAGCACACCACAGCTTCACTGTGGTATACACCGTGCCTGGGGGGTCACCACCTTATCAGTTGTGTGGTGTGCAATGGGTGCCTATGGAAGTTGAGCTGTAGGGAGCTGAAGCCTGCATCAAAGCGCTCCCTCTTGCCATATTTGAAGGGGGTGGTGCTGTTTGAAGCATAAGCACCGAATTGGCCCATCCACATACCAGAGCTGGTGAATGGGGGGCAGCCATGCTAGTGGTCCTGTGGCATCTTTAATCCCTCAATTTGCACGTTGCCTTTATTCCTATTCACAATCCTGTCTTCTTCATGAACAGAAAGGGTCTGCATAGCCTCCAGGGATGCACTGTCCACATGCGCAATGTATGCCAGTTGAGTGGGTGCCCTTAATCCCTCTGCCATTGGCTGGATTGCTGTAAAGGGGCAAGGGTGGGTCAGCCAACATGCTTCTGTTAGTGTGCCTGGGACAATGGGCAGTGGACTTATCTTGACCTGTGTATAAACAAACAGGAAGGGCTGGCATGCAAAGCATTTGCACACTGTGACCTGAGTGATTCAGCCCTTTGCTGCGAGGTTAGTCTTGTCATAGGTGTCAGTTCGTTTTGTAGGATGAGGTTTCTTCATGCACAACACTTGGTGCATGACACTCGGGTGCATGAGCCTCTGTTCCTGGCACCTCCTCTCAACTCTCACCAGTTTGTGGAACACTTGTGGCTTCTTTGGGTTTTGATCAAATCATTCATCTACGAGTTGGTCCCTACGTCTTGCCGTTTCACCGCACTCTATTGCCTAAATAGAAGACAACTCAGCCATTTTCTACTCACTGGACTCCTCCCCCTGCCCCTGTGTGTGTGCAGACACTCGAGGCTACCGTCCCGGCTGGTGTGCTCAGGGTGGTCTACTGCAAATGGACGCAGATGGACGTCATCAAGGGACCAGGCAAGGCTCCAGCCCTCTCCTCTGCGGAGGTGATGGGGGACTTCCCTGTCAAGCCATGGGAGGATGGTGAGAACGGGAAGGGAGCGACATGAGATGTGTGTGCTTCATCCTCAGCAGGTGTGTGGCAGTCACTGTTGAGCCATGTTGCTGCTGCAGGTTGCCTTGGTTACACAGTGGGTGTGAACCCAGCCCCACAGAATAAGTACATAATACAACACTTGATGCGTCTGGCCAACAGGGAGGGCATGACCCAGTGGGGGAGGATGACCCTGGCATTAGTTTGTGACCGCAAAACTGTTCAGGTATTGGTTTATAGCCTATGGGGGAGGGGTAGTGTGGTGAGAGGGGTAGTGTGTGTGTGTGTGTGTGTGTGTGTGTGTGTGTGTGTGTGTGTGTGTGTGTGTGTGTGTGTGTGTGTGTGTGTGTGTGTGGTGTGTCTGTGTGCATGGTGTGCATTTGGGTTTTCAGTGGTGCGTAGTCAGTAGGGAGGGCGGGTGAGTGGGTGGGGCTGCACAAGTGTGCTGTGTGCTGACACATGTCCACTGCCACCCTCTCCAATAGGCCATTGTCGCAAAGCCTGGCACCTTGGGCTACAGCCGGGTCAGTGTCAAGGCGCAGCTTCTCTGTGACGTAGAAGTGGCTGTGGAGGTGGGCGTGTGGGAGGGAGGGGAGAGGGAAGTTGAGGGGATGTGAGGGGAGGGGAGAGGGAAGATGAGGGGGGAAGGGAGGGGAGAGGAAAGATGAGGGGGGAGGGGAGGGGAGAGGGAAGATGAGGGGATAGGAGGGGAAGGGAGGAGGGAAGATGAGGGGATGGGAGGGGAAGGGAGGAGGGAAGATGAGGGGATGGGAGGGGAGGGGAGGGGAGGGGGAAGATGAGGGGATGGGAGGGGAGAGGAGAGGCAAGTGAGAACACAAGCTATATATACACTATATATAGCTACATGATGATACACTTGATATGATGCATGTGGTTCTCCCCCGGGCAGATCCCTGCTGCTCACCTCCCACTGACTCCGGTGAAAGCAAGTGGAAACAAGGTAAATTTGCTGTAAGCACTTGCAGACACCCACCCACACACCCACACATGATGTGTGTTTCTGTGTATGGCAGGCTGGCAAGGAAGAGTGTGCACATCTTGTAAAACTGACTCCAAAAGTGCAGCAACTCTTCACTGGTGAGGGGACTGCTGGCTCGCTGGTGTAGACCTCTCGTGGTGTGCTGTACAGATTTATTGCCGTTTGCTGTTCATGTGACCACACACACACACACACACACATACATACACACACATGCATACATACGTACATACATACACACATGCATACATATATACACACACATAGACAATGCAGAGAGTGAGTTCTTCTTTGATGTCATGAGACAGATAATGGTCATACGGAGGAGACCGCTGGTGGAAGTGCTGATGTAAGCACAACTCAATCACAACGCCCACCACTCTACACCGCACATGGAGCATGTGCTCGCCAACACTTGCTGCACATGGATCAATGTGTTGTCTGTCGCACATAACACTGTACGTATGTACCTGTGTGTTTGGAGAACTTCATGTATTGTCAATTCTGTACAACATAGGTCTTTCCACTCAGATGCCCCCCAGCTCCTGGACAGCCTGGGGATTCCCCGTGATACCACCCCTCCTCAGCTGTCCCCCCAGTCCTATCTTCACCTTATACGCCGACTGTACCGGGAGTCCCTGGACCACCACATACCTGTCTCAGCCGTCAGCCACGCCAGACTCAAGGAGTGACTAGTGTGAACCGGACAACTGTATTATTGTGAATACACTCATTATTCAGTTTTGCTGCACCTCCACAAGCATTTTATATGCAACTGACGCGAATCTACAGAGGACATTCGTTGTGGTGTGCATTGAATTGAATGTGTCAACTGTTGTGGTATCTCTTGTCTCTGTCCACTGTCAATGCGGTTTTAATCCTTTTAAGAGCACTATGTGTGCGTCGTCTGTGCTAGTCTGTTGCCATCCTTTGTTCACAAAGCTAGTGCTGTCCAGTGGAATGTTAAGTGTACCAATGAGGACATCCAGGTGGACTTGTCTGTCTTCTGTTTGCAACTACACTCACTCTTGGCCTGGCCTAAAGACAACATGCCTTGAAGAGGAGAATTGTACAGTCTTTCCTTAACCCCTCCCCTCACCAGGGAGAACTTCACTTGGACAGAACTCTTCTCTGCTGGCATCCCAAGAACAAGATGGGTGTCCTTCATCATTACCAGGCCCTCTGAACACACATCGTAGTATTAAGGCTCCTCAGCGTACACATGAGGCCACCAGTGTCCGGCTCATTCCAAGTTTCAAATTTCCACTGTGAAACGTCAAACCGAATCGATCGCGATCAAAAGGGGGAATTTAGAATTGGGATGGTTTGTGTCCTAGTGTTGTACTTGCATCTGTTTGAGGAGCACACCTATGTTGCAGTTGTCCCTTGTGCAACCGCTTTCCTCAGGGGGTGCTACGCATGAGTGAATCTCTGCGGTATGTACAACTCTACATCTCAATCTGGAGTGTGCAATTGTGTTGACGTCACCACCTATGTACAACTGCTCTTGTGTATGTATGGCTGTGAGGTGACAGTTTACAGGAATGCTATTAATGAGAAAAAGCCCATTCGACTTACAAAAACAGTGTAAATTACTATTAGGTATTATTAGGTATTCAGAGGTATTGTTCGTGCAAGCTCCTTATCCAGTTTTGTGGAAGGGGAGGAGGAGCACGTAGAGCTGGTCTGGCCTCTCCTCCATGTCTTGCAGTCTTTCCCACCACATCTCTGGGGCCAACCACCCTCTGCACAGTCACCTGGGGAGTTGAAAAAGTTGAGAAGTAACTTAGATCACTCCTCCCCCACTCCTCACAAGCCCCGCCTCCAGCGAACACACCTGGCCATTGCTACTTGAGCAGGCTCTTAAGCATTGCAGAGCCGACATGTGCCGTCAGCAGGGAACTCAGCTGGGAGTAGCCCTTCTCCTGTGCTGCTTGGGCCGCTGTGAGACCAGCTCGGTTGACAACCTTTGGGTTGCAGCCTGACCTGCATTGGTGGCAAAACAAAGTCTGAAGTCTGGATATCAAATGCGACACCATTCCTTGGCTGAATGTGTGTGATTCACTCACTTGAGAAGCAACTCCACACAGGAGATGTTCCCATTTCCTCTCAAGACTGCTGCGTGGAGGGCACTCCCACCATTCCTGCAGAGCACACACACAGACACACACAAAGAAACACCACACACCACATCACAGCTTAGAACCACGTTGTCCTGAAGCAAACATACATACATACTTTGACAGTTGTGTGAGGTCTGCCCCACAGTCAATTAACACCTTAAGGGCCTCACAGTGACCGCTGCCGGCTGCAAGACAGACCAGCGGGTCTCCCTGCTCACTGGTTGTGTTGACACTGGCCCCCTGCAGGCAGATGGAGGATGGTGGTAGGAAATGTGTGCAATGGCCCACCCACTCCACTCTGCCTCACCCAACACTGACCTCTTCGATAAGCTGTTGGACAATGTCTGCTCTTCCCTTTCCACTGGCTGACAGCTCCTTGACGAGGAGGAAGCTCTCCGCCTAACAGGACAATAGGCTTCATAGAACAGTCACAGAGATGAGGATCAACTGAGGCACTCACTGAGAGCTGGGTGGGCTTGGAGAAGGTCTTTCTCGCCTTGTTGGCAGTCATTGCAAGCTGAGCAATGTTTCCCATTCTCAAGCTGTTGGCTGTCTTGTTGTTCAAGGACAACAGAGCAGGCTTCTTGAAACCTGTGAGCCAGTGGGAGAGTGTATATATTCTACATGTGCACAAAACTGGGGACAATGAATACGTTTGCCTCAAAACACATGGACTGACCATTATCTGTAGAGATCTGTATTGGAATGAGAGGGGAGAAGGGAGGAATGGAGTTGTGCTGACAAGTTGTGGCTGCAGCTATGGGAGGAACCCCTAACCTCTGTTTTGTCTTTTAGTTGAAACGTCAACGTGAGAGTGGCTTGTTCGGCCCCCTCTGTCGCTGAGACGGCAGCTGAGCTCAACTTGAAGACAGAAACACAGGCATCAGTTGAGTGACACACACACACACCACAACACACACACGCACACCACACACCACATACACCACACACACACCACAGACACACACACCACACACGCACGCACAACACACCACACACACCACACACCACACACACACACCACAGACACACACCACACACACACACACACACACACAACACACACCACACACACACACACACCACAGACACACACACACCACACACACACACCACAGACACACACACACACCACAGACACACACACACACACCACACGCACACACCACATGCACAACGCACACACACACACACCACACACACACCACACACACACACACACACACACACCACACACACACACACACCACAGACACACACACACCACAGACACACACACACCACACGCACACACCACATGCACAACGCACACACACACAGACACCTTTCCCATCTGCAGCTTTCCAAATGTCTGCTGGAACTCCTCGCAGTTTGCTGTGTGGGTCCTGAGGTGGTGGGCCACATGGTCCACCTGCTGCCGCCAGAACCCCCGCCCTGGGCTGTATGCTGCCACAAGAGCGGCTGCAGGGGGCTGTCCAGTGCCAACAGACTGCTGCTGGGCTGCTGACTCCAGGATGGCCATGCTACGAGCAGACTTGAAGAAGCTGTGCGTCTGAGTGCCCTGCTCTGCAGTGGGCACAGGTGGCTCCACCTCCGGAGTCAACACCTCGTCCTCCACCTCTACTACGGGGTACCACACACATCCATCAGGCCTGTCCGTCACCTGAATTGGCAGGAACACTCCTTCCCTAGTGCCACCCCCCTCCCCTCACTGCGGACACACATGCAGCCCACCTTCCACCTGCTGCTGTGCTCGACATGGGACGGTCGGATAGAGGGTTCCATGAGGATCTTGCAAGAGGAGCAGAAGCGAGCCTGCCAGTTGTTGGCCATTGAGCACACACGGCACACCACATCCATGATGGTCCTCTTTGGCTGCAGGCGGGCAATAAGGGGCAACAGAGCAGCTGGTGCACTTTGCAGCAAAGACAGCAGGAGAGGGGACAACCACTGGCCCTGTTGGTGAAATCCCCCTTCCCCCCTCTAACCTGGACGCCACACCAGTCACAGAACCGAGCATCCTTGGCATTGACTCTTCCACAGGTAGAGCACATCACACAAGACTCCTCAGCGCCACAGAACATCAAGGGATACACCTGCACGTACACAGGAGGGCAGACAGGCACAGACCACACCAGACCACTCTCTCAATCAAGACCCGTTTTGAGGGGAGAGTGCCCACCGCACACCAGTTACTGACTCGCTTACCGGCTGCGTCTGTGGGTACTGCTGCAGAGGAGTGACGGTCCTCTCACATGTGACACACAGGTGACTGTCACATTGGTTGACAGTCCCACAGTAGTCACAAGTGACGCCATCCTGTTGTGACGAGAGGAGAAGCTGACACCATGCAGCACACACAACACGTCGGTGCATCATCCACCACCTGTACAAGAGACCACCAACACGGGACCAGCCCACCTCAATTCTTTGGTTGTACTGTGCAATGATTCTTGTCACTTTGTCCAACCCTTCCATTGTGGTGTGGCAAGAGGGACAAGATGACAGACCTTTCCGCATCACTGCATGGCACTGGGGGCAGAAGGATTGGGGTGGGCGGGGCTCGAACAAGGGGGTGGGAACAGGAGGCACGGGGTAGCTACATCGAGGACAGTAGTGGATCCCAGGGCCACCTCGGAACTGGTAACTGCAACGCAAGCAGCTTCATCGGAGGAAGAGAAGGAGACATTCCACAAATTGCCACACTCATTGGTTGCCACACACCATGTACGTACATCCTGTCACCTCCAGTGGGGGTCTCCGTTCTACTCCACGCACCAGCCGTGAGTTGTAGTGGGCCATGGAGAGGATGCTGGGTGTGTTCTCTTTGGTGTTCTGCCAGCCCTTCTGGGAGGCTCTCCTCAGTGGAGCTGCAGTAGAGTGGAACAGAGGTGGAACACCCTTAGCTGCACACGTGACACACCCTTAGCTGCACACGTGACACACCCTTAGCTGCACACGTGAAACACCCTTAGCTGCACACGTGACACCCTTAGCTGCACACGTGACACCCTTAGCTGCACACGTGACACACCCTCAGCTGCACACGTGACACACCCTTAGCTGCACACGTGACACACCCTTAGCTGCACACCCTTAGCTGCACACGTGACACACCCTTAGCTGCACACGTGACACGCCCTTAGCTGCACACGTAACACACCCTTAGCTGCACACCCTTAGCTGCACACGTGACACACCCTTAGCTGCACACGTGACACGCCCTTAGCTGCACACGTAACACACCCTTAGCTGCACACGTGACACACCCTCAGCTGCACACGTGACACACCCTTAGCTGCACACGTGACACGCCCTTAGCTGCACACGTAACACACCCTTAGCTGCACACGTGACACACCCTTAGCCGCACACGTGACACGCCCTTAGCTGCACACGTGACACCCTTAGCTGCACACGTGACACCCTTAGCTGCACACGTGACACACCCTCAGCTGCACACGTGACACACCCTTAGCTGCACACGTGACACACCCTTAGCTGCACACGTGACACGCCCTTAGCTGCACACGTAACACACCCTTAGCTGCACACCCTTAGCTGCACACGTGACACACCCTTAGCTGCACACGTGACACGCCCTTAGCTGCACACGTAACACACCCTTAGCTGCACACGTGACACACCCTCAGCTGCACACGTGACACACCCTTAGCTGCACACGTGACACGCCCTTAGCTGCACACGTAACACACCCTTAGCTGCACACGTGACACACCCTTAGCCGCACACGTGACACGCCCTCAGCTGCACACGTGACACACCCTCAGCTGCATACGTGACACACCCTCAGCTGCACACGTGACACACCCTTAGCTGCACACGTGACACGCCCTTAGCTGCACACGTAACACACCCTTAGCTGCACACGTGACACACCCTCAGCTGCACACGTGACACACCCTTAGCTGCACACGTGACACACCCTTAGCTGCACACGTGACACACCCTTAGCTGCACACGTGACACACCCTTAGCCGCACACGTGACACGCCCTCAGCCGCACACGTGACACACCCTCAGCTGCACACGTGACACGCCCTCAGCTGCACACGTGACACGCCCTTAGCTGCACACGTGACACGCCCTTAGCTGCACACGTGACACACCCTTAGCTGCACACGTGACACACCCTTAGCTGCACACCCTTAGCTGCACACGTGACACACCCTTAGCTGCACACGTGACACACCCTTAGCTGCACACGTGACACACCCTTAGCTGCACACGTGACACACCCTTAGCTGCACACCCTTAGCTGCACACGTGACACACCCTTAGCTGCACACGTGACACACCCTTAGCTGCACACGTGACACGCCCTCAGCTGCACACGTGACACACCCTTAGCTGCACACGTGACACACCCTCAGCTGCACACGTGACACGCCCTCAGCTGCACACGTGACACGCCCTCAGCTGCACACGTGACACACCCTTAGCTGCACACGTGACACACCCTTAGCTGCACACGTGACACACCCTTAGCTGCACACCCTCAGCTGCACACGTGACACGCCCTCAGCTGCACACGTGACACACCCTTAGCTGCACACGTGACACACCCTTAGCTGCACACGTGACACACCCTCAGCTGCACACGTGACACGCCCTCAGCTGCACACGTGACACGCCCTCAGCTGCACACGTGACACGCCCTCAGCTGCACACGTGACACACCCTTAGCTGCACACGTGACACACCCTTAGCTGCACACGCGACACACCCTTAGCTGCACACGTGACACACCCTTAGCCGCACACGTGACACGCCCTCAGCTGCACACGTGACACACCCTCAGCTGCACACGTGACACGCCCTCAGCTGCACACGTGACACACCCTTAGCTGCACACGTGACACACCCTTAGCTGCACACGTGACACACCCTTAGCTGCACACGTGACACACCCTTAGCTGCACATGTGACATGTAACACACTGCACCCTATCCTCACCAATCATTGTCCTCCGAACTTTCTCCTTCCTCCTCCTCCTCAACATGTGTGTGGGCAGAAACCTCTTTCTTAGGAGGCGCCCGCTCAACCAGAAACTCTCTAGTGACCACAGAGCTACTCACACCATTGTCTCTGAAATGTGTAAACACGACAACTAACAAACGCGCACACCATACTTAAACATGCTAATACAGAATACGATTCTGCAGATCACAGGTCTGTGTATATAGGTCCGACTCACTTGAGCGCTACAGCTCTGATGGTGTGCTTGCCCGCTGACAGGGTAAATGGTTTGGTGTATCGAATGGTCGACTTGTTCCGGCCCCTGCTGGTGCCAGCTACAGAGAAAGGCTCTGGCTTGTCTCCGTTAACGGTGTAGTATATGGAGGAATTCGCAGTGTCTACCATGAAGCAATCACAATGCATGTCACCATGATGTTGTCCTGGGGCCTTTCCCCCACACTACGGCCAACCAGAAGCAGTTAAGAAGCAACTCAAGTCTATAGGTACCTACCGGATGACAGCTCAATAGGGATGTCACTGTTAATGCAGCTCTTCCGCCCTTTCCCTTCAGTAGATGCAAATCGTTGCTGGCTCAGCGGGATGATCGTTGGAGCTGCAACACTGCTGGCGGACATCTTGTCACAGCGGCGTTGTTGTTGGTTACAGAAAAAGGCGCGAGGGTTGCGCGAAAGAAAAATGGCGACCACTAGCAGTTTAGTGAGTGATATAGTGAAGAAGTCGTCTGCCGCTAGTAGCAAGCAGTTGGAGCAGTACATCCAGGATGTGAAATCGAGGGCGTCTCAAGTTCAAGACGAACTTTCGGATTTTGTGCAACAAAACTACGAGGAATTTAAGCGCTTTTACTCGAATATCTTGGAAATATCTGATCAAGTGGAACAGGTGCAGCGCGATTTTGCCAAGTTGTCGACTCAGATAGAAGAGGAAACTATGGTCAAGCTCCTGGAGTCGTCTGGAAAGAGGAAAGAGCTAAGCCAAAAACTGGAGGAAGTCAACCAATTGGTCAAAGTTGTGTCAGCATTGAGCAGAGTGTGTGTAGTTTTGGAAGATTTTCACTCTTTGGTGAAGGGCGGATCCTTGAAGGAGGTCTCGCAGGGAGTGAAAGATGCATGGCAGGTGATGTCTTCACTGGAGATGCTTGTCCCTTCGGCTCGTATTCTGTCCTCTCTCACATCGGAGTTGACAGAGTGTACAGCAGAGCTTCACACACATCTTGCTGGGGAGCTGGGGAAGGTCTTTGCATGGTCTGCCTCTCCCGTCATGTCGCTCACTGCCGAGGAAGCAGGATCAGTGTCACTGGTGCTTAGTGGCCCATCCAGCCCAGCTGTGTTTGATGCGCTGTCAGTTCTAGAAAAGGTTAGAGGTCACAGCACCAGTCTGGGCTCGCTGATCAACACGCGGTTTGTCACTCCTCTGGTGAACCTTCCCCAACTGAAGGTAGTGGTGAAGTCTGATGACACCCACAGAGCTATCCTCTCGGTTGCTGTGTGTAGTTCACCACGAATTAAACGGGCTCACTTTCTATCAGTTCTAGAGGATGTGGTGGTTATCTTTCAGCAGGTCTTGCAGGTTGTTCCACCTGTCCACCGGGAGGAGTGGGCAAGGGAGGTTGGGCTTACAGTGGTCCCCCACATCTACGATAGTGCCGTGAAGCAGCTGCTCACTCGCCTGCTCCCCACCTCACACAAGCAGCTGGAGGACTACCTGCAGCTCATGGTGCCAACACAACAGTTTGAGAAGCGACTTGTTGCCCTGGGGGTAGCGGAGTCAGGCTACTGCAAGCTGAGCCTGTATGTGAGTCAGGCTGAAAGCCACTTCACAGCTAAGCAGATCCTTGAGGTGCTGGGCCGCGGCCGTGCTCTGCTAAAGCTGCCTCTCTTGGCCTCTCAACAGGGCAGGCTCTTTAAGATCACCTACGAGACCCAGCAGTCAACCGAGGCTGCAGTCTGCAGTCTGGATGCACTGAAGTCATCCTTCCCTGAGTGCCTAATTAGCTCGTCGGTGAAGGAGTTTGTTGAGCTTGTTGTGTCCACGCTGTCCGCAGCACCAGCCGGGGACTCGCAAGCTGTTGTAACTGCTCGCCGATTGGTTGACCTCTTTCTGGCAGTTATGCCTGCTGCCCATGGCACACTCGTGAAGCACAACACTCGTGCTGCCACCATCTTCCACAACAATTGTCTCTACGTTGCAGACCAGTTGATTCACATTGGACTGCGTCTTCACCAGCAAGGAGGTGCTCCGTGCAGGACCTTTGTAGACCTAATCCCAGTTGTGCGACACATGGGAGAGAAAGTGTTTCTGGAGGCAATGCTGCGTGAGAAGGAAGGGATTCTGGAGTGCCTAAAGCGGAGTCCAGGACTGGCTCACTGTGCGAGCGAGGAGAACCAAGCCGCCATTTCAAAGTGCTTGCAACAGGCGCTGACACTCACGTCAGAGTTCTCCACCACGAGCGAGGGCACCCTCCCACCAAGCATACTGATCAAGAGCATGGGCAGCCTGGTGGATGTCACTGTGGCATGGCTGGCGGAGGGTGTGTTGGAGCTGGAGGACATCAGCGCAGATGAGGCTGATGTTCAGCATGGTTTTGCCACCTTTGTGCTTAGTCAGGGCCCTGGGCTGGTGGGTGTGTCGTGCCAGGACCTCCCCAGCTATGCGGCACATTGGGTCAAGTTGGAAGAGGTGGCCTTTGTCCTGCAAGCCAACCTACAGCAGATCACAGCCTTCTGGTGTGGACAGAAGGCAAAGGTGCTCACCGCAAGTGACGTACGAGGGATGGTCCGCGCCCTCTTCCAGAACACAGACAAGCGAGCGGCAGTACTTGCAAAGATCAAATGATTGTATTGAAACAAATTGAAAGTGTGCATGCATGTGACATGGTTGTTTTCTCCTTGGTTACTTTGGTGGGCGGGTTTGTAACTGCCGTTGGTCAGTGGTCTGGAGTGTAAAGTACAGAGAGTGCCATTTGCTTGCATCTAGGAGTGCTGCACTGCAGAGTGCCTACAAACAACACAGCAGCATTCATGCACAAGTAAAGGACACTGTACCTCATCAAATCTGTACTTATGCAACAGATGTAGGGCTTTCCCTGCAAAGTCTGCAGATGGCATTAGTTCTTCTCGGTTGTCTGTAGGAGAGGTTCAAAGAAGTAGCCTATTAGCTAACTAAGACCAGATGCAGGATTTTATACATTTGGTCCAATAAGGACAACAGGCCTTCAAGGTTCTTCCTTTATACATCACCCCTTGCAGCGCAGGTTCAGAAATGCTAGTCAACGTGTGTATTTATTAGTACACAGAGTAGCTAGCTAGCTGCCAGTTGCAGTTCATTCTGCAACATTGCAGCCTATTCCACTTCCCGGTTACTCACAGGCATATTTCTCTCCTTTCTTGTACCGGTAGTGTAGCATCCCTAGTCCTCCCATCATGACTAGACCCCACAGCAGTATTAAACGGTGACTGTATCTCTGGGCAAGTTTCCTGAATTCTTCCACCGCCATTTTGCCTTATGACTGGGAATTCCCCTCCCAGCTGAACTTGCGCACGTGCACGGCTCCAGCCATGAAGCTACTCACGCACAACATGCTTACTTCCCACGTCAAAGGAGTGAAGAACGGCTACCCGCTTAAGATTCTGGTGAGACAGTGCGACAATACACTTCGCTGCGTTAGGGATTCGCCCGTGGTGCTTGCTTCCGCAATTCAAGTCCTGCTCTTCATCCATATAACTCACAGTTGCTGTCTGCTGGCCAAGTGTAGTGATCCTCTTCTGCCGTCGTTTTGTCCCCCAGGCACGCTCCGTGGAGGTGAAGGAGGTGGAGTTCAACGCAGAGTTCATTACCCGCATGATGCAGCGGCTGGAGTGGCGGGTGGTCAAGGAGGCTGCCGACACGGTAAACCGCCCCAGCCACGCTGCACTAAGCCTGACATGATTTAAGCTATACGGGATGTGTTGCACGAGTGCCATGCTGACCACTCATCATCATTGCACTACATAGCTACAGAGCACCCTGTGATGCACATGCAACACCTTCCCTGGTCGTCTAGTCTCGCTCATGAACCAGACCCCACCCATCTGTCAGCCGTTCGATGGACGAGTGGGGTCTGGTTAACGAGACTAGCCCTGGTTCCTGCTTGCTCCTGCAGGTGGGTCACGGGGAGGGGCTGCCTGCAGAGCCACCCCAGACATTAGAGGAGAATGAAGACTTTCTGAAGAAGGCTCACCATGTCCTACTGGAGGTGGGTGGCAGCACTCATCCTCATTCCTCCCTACTTTGCATGTGTGCCCTATGGCCAGGAGTGTGTCATGGCAGACATGCCGGTCTGACCTCTGACCTTTGACCCTGCTCAGATTGAGGTGGTGGAGGGAGACTTGGAGTGTCCTGAAAGTGGACGCAAGTTCCCCATCTCTGGGGGAATCCCCAACCTTCTACTGAGGGAGGAGCAGGAGCAATTGCCCAAAAAACAAGGAACGAGCCACGAATGAGGCAGACTTTCACGCACACACATGTATACATGCACAGTATATGTGAATATTACAACGCTGCGAAATGCTGCTTGAGTTGTTTAATGAGTTCCTGTGAGTCGACATGGCCAGGGAACACCTTCAAAGACTGTTGGCAACTCTGGTAACTCTGCTGGATGTCTCCAACCTGTACACGAGTAGCACATTCCAGAGTGTGTGTGTGTGTGTGTGTGTGTGTGTGTGCGTGTGTGTGTGTGTTTGGGAGCTGCTTACCTTCTCGCAAGTGAAGGCCATGTTGTAGAAAGGTTCATAGAGGTGTGGGCCTGCTGACCCGCTCGACTGGAAGCATGACTGCGCCTACAGACACATCACCAGGGAGAATCTCGCTCAATGCAACTGCAGTGCAAGACACTCCACCTGCTCTTAACAGCCGACAACATCCTCCACGTAACCCTCCCACCCCTCACCACTTCGCCCCTCCCCTTCTTCCACTCCAAAACACCCAGATTGTTCAGGGCCTCAGGGTGATTGTTGTCATGGACTAGCGCCAACTTGAAACTCTGGTAGGCCATGTTGCTGTCACCCACACCCTGGTCAGGAACACACACGAGAAGGAGGGGTGGTGGGGAGGGGAGGGGAAGGGTGGACTGGTGTGATGTGCTGTGTTACTCCCCAGTGGTGGATGTGAGTCTTAGCAAGCCAGTGCTCACCAGTGCCACTAGTCCAATGTTGTACCACACGTCAGCGCGTTGGTCGTTGGAAGCCAGCGAGAGTGCTCGGAGTAGGCAGTTTAGGGCAATGTCGTACTGCTGCGAGTAGAAACAGCAGAGACCAACATTGAGGAAGATCTCGGTGTTGTGAACACCCATCTGCAACAGACGCCTGCACAGAGGGAGAGAGGGAGGGTGATAGGTAAAATGATTAGGAGGTTGGATAGTGTGTGCCTGTGTGTGTGGCAGGTCACGGCACCTGTAGTAGCGCAGTGCTATCTCCGGCTGGTCGCTGTAGAAGTGGTGCATGCCCAGGCAAGCCATGGCCTCCGGGCATGTGCTGTCCACCGCCAGCACCTCGCGGTACTGCAGGACTGCCTTCTCAGCCTCGCCCAAGGCATCGTACACTCGAGCCACTGATATCAGCAGAGAAGAGTCTTTCGGGAACGTGGCCAGACCCTATGGGGCGAGTTTGGGGCTGGTAAGTGTGTGTGTGTGTCTGTGTGTGTGTGTGTGTACCTTTTTGTACACCTCCACTGCTGCCAGAGGCTGGTCCAGCTTGGTGTAGACCTTGCCTAGGTAGAGGTACAGGTCCAGCATTTCAAAGTTCTTTTGAGCTGAAAGGAACTGGCGCTCAGCTTCTCTGTACATGCCCAACCTGGGGCAAGAGCGGTGCCCAGACCCCAGGTCAGCTCCAGCGTGCTGGAGGGAAGGCCCCACATAGTGCATGCAGGAGGGGAAAGCCCCACACACCCACCGGTAGTAACACTTGCCAACTTGCATCTTCCACCACCAGCTCTTGAACTGGGAGGCCTCGGTGGCAGCGGCCGCCAGGTCCAGGGCCTGCAAGAAACAGAAGCACTGTACTGTCCTCCCTTTCTGTGCACACCAACCCAGCAGTCGGCACAACGTGCTCACGTTCTCACGGCAGGTTCCACTAACGCCTGTGTACGGTACAGATCTCACTGTTGGCACCACTCACCGATCTGACGTCATTCTCATGGTGGAAGAGGTACTCAAACAATGCTCGTGCCAGAGCAGGGCGTGTGGCGTAGCGAGCCAAGTTCAGCTTAGCCACGTCAATGAAAGGGCCGTTGGGTTCCGTGAGCATGGAGGCCTGGTGTGTATGTAGGGGGAGGGGCAATATTAAGGGTTACTTCGCTGTTCTTCTTCTGGCAGATTTTCACACTAGTTGCAAAGCAAACAGATTCACACAGAACTCCTCATTCTGTCTACCTTCCCCACTGACCGTTCCCAATCGAACGTGTCTCCCTGAAGCACTAGTCACCGGCCGAGCTGTCTGTGCTGTGCGAGGGGTTCTCAGTGCCTGCTCCACGGTCCCCGGCCTCCCACTCATAGTGCCGGGACGCAGAAATCCGCTGAGGGGGCGGCCAGACTGGCTGAGGGGACGGACCCCTTGACTGGTGCCACTCCCCCTTGTCGCCACCCGCAGGGACGTCCCTGGTCCTGTACATACAGTGGTGCAGTATAAAGCAATGGATAAGTGTAGGGAAGACTACGCCTGTTGGACGCACGCACGCACGCACGCACGTGGCAAGCTTGCTATGGCGTTCTCGTCCAACAGCGACTCTGCCAACCCCTCCTCCTCGTACTCCACCTCGTCCACGTAGGTCTGCTCGGTCAGTGCGCGCAGTTTGAGGAACCACGCTCCCTAGAGTGCGGGGACAAACCGTAGCAGTACGCAGTGTCTGAGTACAACAGGCTTTCGTTCACCGCATACTTGGTCGAACGGGTTCTTCTCCAGCAGTTTCGTGCACACTTCGACACACTCCTCCAGTCGTCGCCTCCTGAAGAGACTGCAGGCCATGTACATTGGGTCCAGCCCTGCAGAACAGGTTGCAACTACCGCCTCCTTCTTCCCCTCCATTTCCAAACAGGTCACGCCCACTATCAAAGACTACGTAGGGGAAAGTCCCTCTATAATCTATGGGTCACAGAGTATATGTATACACTCCAACCCGGCTACCTGTTGCTCCCTGCTGCGCATGCAACCTGCCAATCATGGCGTGAGTATGTACACATGCAGATTAACCAGTATTTCTCTACTTCGTTGCGTTTTGCACCTACAGCCTAGAGCCTGCAGCCTAGAGCCTAGAGCCTGCAGCCTAGAGCCTAGAGCCTGCAGCCTAGAGCCTAGAGCCTGCAGCCTAGAGCCTAGAGCCTGCAGCCTAGAGCCTAGAGCCTGCAGCCTAGAGCCTAGAGCCTGCAGCCTAGAGCCTAGAGCCTGCAGCCTAGAGCCTAGAGCCTGCAGCCTAGAGCCTAGAGCCTAGAGCCTAGAGCCTGCAGTCTAGAGCCTAGAGCCTACAGTCTTGATTCTACCTCTTTACATGATCAGGAGTGAAATGGGCTCTCTTATGTGCTGCAAACATGCAAAACCCAAAGACAAACAGACAAACTGATCTGATCCACAAACCAAACACTTAACCCCCCGGGTGCGCATGCACACTCGGGATAATAACATACTGTAAATGTAAGTCCATACAGAGTACAGTCTAGAGCAGAAACTATGGATGTGTTGGCAGCGACTCTATCACACACTGCACCAATTGTTTACTTTCCGGACCCCGTGATAGTGAACTTGGTGGAGGCAGTGTCGTACACCTTGCTGTGAGGGTGCTTGCTCCCACACTCCCCGTTGCAGATAGCTACAGAGGAGACGGACAGGGTGAGAGAGATACACAGCACACACTTCATACACACTCGCACGCACACACTGAGCTTACCGAAGGTCACGTTGTAGACACCCGGCAGCCACATCTCGCAGGGTCCCTGTGATGGGTCGCAGTCCGGGTTTGGCTGTGCATTGAGCTTCACAGACATGCTGTAGCTTCCAGGTGGTTTCTCTTCTTCAAGGAAGCTTGAAGCTACAACAAGAGGGGGGGGGGGGGGGGGGAATAGCCATTACCAGCACTCGCTGGCACACCAACCCACCTGCCCCACTTTGCCATTTGTGCATTCAATGGCAAATTGATGAGCAACAACATAACTGTTGATGATACTCACAATGGCGGGAGGTTTCATCCCAAAGGTCTTTGTCAACTGCTCATCTTGTAAGCAGTTGACAAAGACCTTCTAGTCGAAACATCCTGCTACTGAGTACTATGTGTTATTGCTCCTCAATTTGCTGTCAGTACTAGCAAGTTGAGTCTCTACAACATTTCAAGTTCAACGCAGTCTCATATTTGCATTTGACTATGAGCCAATGACACTGCTCTCACTGCACTCACTGGCACAGGTAGACAGGACAACGGGAGGGCACTTGACTAAGTATGCCGTGCAAAATGGAGGACATTGCATAATGGAGGACCATGCATAATGGAGGACATTGGATAATGGAGGACATTGCATAATGGAGGACATTGCATAATGGAGGACTATGCATAATGGAGGACTATGCATAATGGAGGACACAGTGGTCTTGCATAATGCTGACTGCATGCCTCTCACCGACAGGTATTCCATCCACTGTACCAATGACGACATCAATCTCCCCTGTGCCTGTTCCGTTCTTAGACGTGAAGGTCATTCCCAACATGAACTGACCTGCACACATCACAGGGGTGCTGTCGGGTGCCAACCATCACTCACACCCTCACTCGCGCACCACACGGGCACTCTCCACTCACCCTCACTCCTGCACCACACGGGCACTCTCCACTCACACCCTCACTCCCGCACCACACAGGCACTCTCCACTCACCCTCACTCCCGCACCACACGGGCACTCTCCACTCACACCCTCACTCCTGCATCACACAGGCACTCTCCACTCACACCCTCACTCCCGCACCACACAGGCACTCTCCACTCACCCTCTCTCCCGCACCACACGGGCACTCTCCACTCACACCCTCACTCCCACATGACACAGGCACTTTCCACTCACACCCTCACTCCTGCACCACACAGGCACTCTCCACTCACACCCTCACTCCCGCACCACACAGGCACTCTCCACTCACCCTCTCTCCCGCACCACACGGGCACTCTCCACTCCCACCCTCACTCCCACACGACACAGGCACTCTCCACTCACACCCTCACTCCTGGACCACACAGGCACTCTCCACTCACACACTCACTCCCGCACCACACAAGCACTCTCCACTCACTACTGCACCACACGGGGACTCTCCACTCACACCCTCACTCCCACACCACACAGGCACTCCACTCACACCCTCACTCCCGCACCACACAGGCACTCTCCACTCACCCTGTGGCCCTTCTTTTGGTGTGACAGTCACACTTGTGATCTTGGCATCCCCGTTGTCCTTGAATGGGCAGGCCTTCAGCAGCTCACAATAGTAAATTGGATCAAGGTCGGCCCTGAAGAAGGAGGTTGGGATAGGCCACACCACACACACACATATGTACATAGTGGAGGTGTGGCAGCCGCTGCTGACAGACAGCAAGACACAAAGGAAACTACAGTGGCAGTTCATGTGCTCGCAAACAGCACCGTGTGTGCCTCACTCTTCAATGACTTTGATGAAGAGGTCAACCCCTGCAATGGTACAGAGAATGTCACACACTTCTCCAACGGTCTTGCTGCCAACCTTCTCAGCCAACAGGTTGCACAGCTCTGTGCAGGACCCGACCACTCCAGCATCTGCATGTCAAGGAGACACATGGCTGCTGACAGAGGAGATGACATCATAAGAAGCACCGCTTAAGCGCTGCGCCATGCTGTTAAAGGAGCAGTGCACACGCCACATCTCAGCATGCACGGCAGTGCTCCCTCACTGAGTATAATGTTGAGGAGTTCGTTGATGAACTCCCCCGCAAACTGGATGCACACGGGGCAAAGGTCAAGGTCCGGCCTCTTGGGCTCCACTCTCTTTGGGGGTCGCACCAAGGACACCCACGGCGTGGCGAAGGTGCTGCCCAGCACCATCAGCAGCAGAAACGCGCTCTGCGGCGGAAATCGAAGGGAGCGACTGCATGTGAAGCTCACACGCACAGAGAATGCCAGCTAATTGTATGCCACTTCGTTCGCTCGTAAAGGTGACCTAACCTTGTTCATCGTGTGCTTCTCTTTCAAAAGGAGAGGCGGTCAAGCAGAGGGAGTCTGTATGCAAAGGTCGCGCAAAACCACGCTGGTACAGTCTCGTGACTACAGCCTAAGCCCCGCCCATGTTGTAGCCCACGTGGGCACCCACGTGTTGCAATAAAATGGCTGCGACATCTTTGGCTAGGCAACTCCAGCAGTTGTCAGTGCCTGGACAACCTTCCATCCGTCAGGTGACCTCAAAGACGCGGCCCTCGTTTCTGTTTGAAGGCAGAGAGGCTGGCGACATTGATACAGAGGCCGTCTATGACATTGGCCGCAGCGGACTGCAAGAACTGGGCAGCATCGACCCCACGGTGCTCTCGTTTCGTGAAACGCTATTCAGCGAAGACTGCAAAGAGTACGATCGGAGCAGTGCGACCGTAGAAGAGGAGAGAAGATTGGATGATGAGCTGGGACGCTTTCTGCTACACCTCTCGCCGTACTTTCTCCTCAAACCGGCGCACTGCTGTCTGGAGTGGCTGGTACGGGCCTTTCGCGTGCACTCGTGCAACGTGGACCAGGTGGTCGAGTGCGTACTCCCGTACTACCAGACGGGGCTCTTTGTCAGGATGGTGCAACTTCTACCCATCAAGAGCCACTCCTCACCGTGGCACTGGCTTCGCCCCATCCAGAAGTCGGGGAAACCCCTATCCCATCAGACACTAATTAACCACTGCTTATCAGACCACGCCTTCCTTGTATTTATTTGTGAACTTGCCATGAAGTCGGTGCGAGTACACCGCCACAGGCCCGCTGGAAGTCGTGCCTCAGTGGCTCTGTTCACCTCCGCAGTGGCTTGCAGTCTGGAGCAGACCAACAGCGTCACGGAAGAACTGGTCACGACCCTCATCCCCCATCTCACCAGAGGCCTCAAGTCTAAGAACAAGGACCTGTGTGCGGCTTGCTTGTCGCTTGTGGGACTCCTCTGTGGCCGGACCCACCTAGCCAGCAGACTGGTGGAATCACTGCTGGGCAGTATAGCCAAGGTGGGCTGCACTGCATGGCCTCACTGGGTGGTGGTATAGGGGACTCTTGGTTTCCAATCCATTTGCTGCAGCACATGGATTTGGAACTGCAACGGGAACAGCTTATGTGCCTGTCCCTCATCTGTACCACACAAGAAGTAAAAGAACTCCCTTACAAGTGAGGCCCCACCCCTTGCCACACCCACTCAATTAAAATGAATTCAGAGTACCAAATTGCCCTGACTTCCTGATTTCCCCCTTCCCTCACTCATTCTGCAGGGCAGCCAAGCACCTCTTCAGCTGGAGTGGCCTTGTAGAGTCTCTGGATGAGCTCTCACACACAGTGTGCACAATGGGGGGGTTTGTGGAGTCCCTGCTGAGATCAGCAATGAAGGAGGACCAGAGTGATGAAGTCATGTCTGCCTCTGGTGACGTGCTTCTGGGAGTTGCCAGCCATTTTAGTTTAAGTGATGGTTTTGCAGAGGAGTTGATCAGGTTTGGAGGCTAGCCATGGGGGGAGGGGAGGGGAGGGGAGGGGAGGAGTGGGGTGGGGCTGTGATTGCAGTGTGACTGCTGCCAGTGGTGTTGCGTAGCTACAGTAGCCATGTCTACTCTCTTGTCTGCAGGCACATCCTTGGTATGTGCATCAGGGTGCTCCAGCAGGGTAAACATGGGGATTTCCCCTCAACACAGCACCCCTTCACTCCAGCACTGCAGGCATTGAGCCGTCGGTAAGTCTGAGCAACAACTCCACACTGCACACACTAGACCACACCTCACTGCACTCACTAGACCGCACCTCACTGCACTCACTAGACCACACCTCACTGCCCACACTAGACCACACCTCACTGCACTAACTAGACTGCACCTCACTGCACTCACTAGACCACACCTCACTGCACTCACTAGACTGCACCTCACTGCACTCACTAGACGGCACCTCACTGCACTCACTAGACGGCACCTCACTGCACTCACTAGACCACACCTCACTGCACTCACTAGACGGCACCTCACTGCACTCACTAGACGGCACTTCACTGCACTCACTAGACCACACCTCACTGCACTCACTAGACCACACCTCACTGCACTCACTAGACCGCACCTCACTGCACTCACTAGACCACACCTCACTGCACTCACTAGACCCCACCTCACTGCACTCACTAGACCACACCTCACTGCACTCACTAGACCACACCTCACTGCACTCACTAGACCACACCTCACTGCACTCACTAGACGGCACCTCACTGCACTCACTAGACCACACCTCACTGCACTCACTAGACCACACCTCACTGCACTCACTAGACCACACCTCACTGCACTCACTAGACCACACCTCACTGCACTCACTAGACCACACCTCACTGCACTCACTAGACGGCACCTCACTGCACTCACTAGACGGCACCTCACTGCACTCACTAGACGGCACCTCACTGCACTCACTAGACGGCACCTCACTGCACTCACTAGACGGCACCTCACTGCACTCACTAGACCGCACCTCACTGCACTCACTAGACCGCACCTCACTGCACACACTAGACCGCACCTCACTGCACTCACTAGACCGCACCTCACTGCACTCACTAGACCGCACCTCACTGCACTCACTAGACCGCACCTCACTGCACTCACTAGACCGCACCTCACTGCACTCACTAGACCGCACCTCACTGCACTCACTAGACCGCACCTCACTGCACTCACTAGACCGCACCTCACTGCACTCACTAGACCGCACCTCACTGCACTCACTAGACCGCACCTCACTGCACTCACTAGACCGCACCTCACTGCACTCACTAGACCGCACCTCACTGCACTCACTAGACCACACCTCACTGCACTCACTAGACCACACCTCACTGCACTAACTAGACTGCACCTCACTGCACTCACTAGACCACACCTCACTGCACTCACTAGACCACACCTCACTGCACACACTAGACCACACCTCACTGCACTCACTAGACCGCACCTCACTGCACACACTAGACCGCACCTCACTGCACACACTAGACCACACCTCACTGCACTCACTAGACCACACCTCACTGCACTAACTAGACCACACCTCACTGCACACACTAGACCACACCTCACTGCACTCACTAGACCGCACCTCACTGCACACACTAGACCGCACCTCACTGCACACACTAGACCACACCTCACTGCACTCACTAGACCGCACCTCACTGCACTCACTAGACCGCACCTCACTGCACTCACTAGACCACACCTCACTGCACTAACTAGACTGCACCTCACTGCACTCACTAGACCACACCTCACTGCACTCACTAGACCACACCTCACTGCGCTCACTAGACCACACCTCACTGCACTCACTAGACCGCACCTCACTGCACTCACTAGACGGCACCTCACTGCACTCACTAGACCACACCTCACTGCACTCACTAGACCACACCTCACTGCACACACTAGACCGCACCTCACTGCACTCACTAGACCGCACCTCACTGCACTACACACAACGGCATCACAACTGTCATATAGTGCCTCTCCCCCCTGTGGTGCCCCTCCCCTCTGTGGTGCCCCTCCCCCTGTGGTACCCCTCCCCCCTGTGGTGCCCCTCCCCCTGTGGTGCCCCTCCCGCTGTGGTGCCCCTCCCCCCCGTGGTCCAGGTACTGCACACCATTTGACAAAGCCGTCAGTTCCCTCCTATCGGGGGACAGGGCACCCAACTCAGACGTGTGGTCTGCTCTGCAGTGTGTCCTGTCAACTGTGCTCCCCTCACTGCAGCACCAGGTGAGGAGGGGCTTGCAGGACAGACAGAGGGATGTGGGCTAAAATGGTAAAGTCAAAGGTTCACCTGTGTGTGTGTGTGTGTGTGTGTGTGTGTGTGTGTGTGTGTGTGTGTGTGTGTGTGTGTGTCGCCACCTCCCACTGCCCCAGCTCCTACCGTGTGGCACCCTCTCCCTTGCGCTGCACCACCACGAGGGAAGCGTGAGAGCACTGGCGGTGCACCAATTGGGGAAGATGGCCGGCCAAGGCCAGTTGAACAAGGAGGACAAAGAGTTTGTCTCTTCGTCTGTGCTCCTGCGTTTGAAGGATGATGAGCTGTCGGTTGTTGGAGCAGTGCTGGATCTGCCGACTGAAGTTTTTGACATGGTCCCACCCACTGACTTAATTGGGTGTTTAATGGGAATAATCAAAGCATGCAAGTGGTAGGTGGTCTTGTGCCACACGGTTCACACTATGAGTCTTGCCCCGCCCACACCCCAATTCCCCGCCCCCTCTATTGCAGGGAGGATTGTGCTGTGAGAGCAGTGACACTTGTCAGCTCCATGTCAGCTCTCCGTCACCTTGACTGTGACAGTGTTGACAAGACAGTGACAGAACTTGCGGCGTGCCTTCTTCTAAAGTACAAAACGTGGAAAAGAGCCATAAGAATGGCCGCCTGTGTGGCCGAGAGTGCTCTAGCCAGCACTCACCCTCTCCTGAAAGGCTTGACCAGTTTGGTGTGTTGTGAAGGTGAGGAGAGGTGTGTCGTGAAGGTGAGGGGAGGTGTGTCATGAAGGTGAGGGGAGGTGTGTCTTGAAGGTGAGGGGAGGTGTGTCATGAAGGTGAGGGGAGGTGTGTCGTGAAGGTGAGGGGAGGTGTGTCATGAAGGTGAGGGGAGGTGTGTCGTGAAGGTGAGGGGAGGTGTGTTGTGAAGGTGAGGAGAGGTGTGTCATGAAGGTGAGAGGTGAGGGGAGGTGTGTCATGAAGGTGAGGGGAGGTGTGTCGTGAAGGTGAGGGGAGGTGTGTCATGAAGGTGAGGGTGTGTGTGTCGTGAAGGTGAGGGGAGGTGTGTCATGAAGGTGAGGGTGTGTGTCGTGAAGGTGAGGGGAGGTGTGTCATGAAGGTGAGGGTGTGTGTGTCGTGAAGGTGAGGGGAGGTGTGATGTGAAGGTCAGTATATGTGGAGGTGAGGTAGAGTTGGGTAGTTCCCCTGTTTGGAATGTGCTCAAGTTGTTGACAACTCGCACCCAACACCCGGCCCCTGCACTAGAGTGGCGGAAGATCTCCTCAGACAGCTCCAGGACAGTGGAGGAGGCGGAGTTGGTGGAGGCCAACGTGGCCTACCTGGGCTGGCTGACTGACAACCTGGCAGCAATGGAGCCAGCACGCAAAGAGGCTGTGGTCAGTCCCACTACATGGGGGGTTGGTCGGTTCGCCCCATCTACACCCACCTCCCCCTGCAGGTAAGTCTTCTCCTCCAACAGTCAATCCCCTCCCCAACCAGGGACAACCTCAGTGTGTACGTCTGTTCAAATTTTGTCTTGTCACACTTCATTCGAGTGACAGAGGACCACACACTGCAGCTGAAAGTAGCGGCCATTTTGTCATGGAACATCCACTCTAGCAGCTCTATGCTGGCTGAGCAGAGTCCTTCAGATGTACGTACATATGTACTGTATGTGGATAGTCAGTGGGTGGTGTGGTGGGTGTGGTGTGGTGGATGTGATGGGTGTGGGGTGCTGTGTGATGGGTGTGCTGTGCTGTGCTGTGGTGGGTGTGGTGGGTGTGGTGTGGTGGATGTGATGGGTGAGGGGTGGTGGGTGTGGGTTGTGCTGTGCTGTGTGGTGGGTGTGGTGGCTGTGGGGTGGTGGATGTGATGGGTGTGGGTGCTGGGTGTGGTGGGTGTGGGGTGGGTGTGGTGGGTGTGGTGGGTGTGGGGTGCTGTGTGGTGGGTGTGGGGTGCTGTGTGGTGGGTGTGGGGTGCTGTGTGGTGGGTGTGGGGTGCTGTGATGCAGTGTGATGCCTTGCCCCACCCACAGTGGGAGGGGGCCCAGCTACCCCAGACGCCCCTCCCAGTGCTGGTGTTCCTGGTCAGAAAGCCTAGGGAAAAAAGTCTCAGACATCTGCAGGTCTACCTGCAGCTGTGGGGCATGAATATCATTATCAACCATCTAGCTCCGCCCCCTCTGGAGGCTTCAGGTCAGCAGGAGCTGTCACACCTGCTGTGATGTCATTAGTTGTCATGGCTGCAGCGAGCAGTTGCCAGACTTGACAGTTGGTGTCATAGTTGAGCCTGACATGTGTCAACTCGTTGTGTGTCAACTCATTATGTGTCATCACCTGCAGTGTGGCTGTCACTTGTTGACAGTGGACGCAGCGAGGACATGTTCCACTTTGTGAGTAGATCAGTGCGTAGCAACCACAAAACACTGCATAGCAACTACACAACAACCCCTCCCATCCTCCCATCCTGTGCACGTACATAAGCCATGCGACTTTCTCTCACTCTGCCCTCCCCTCCCCTCCCCTCCCCTCCCCTCCCCTGCCCAGGCCATCCTTGGTGTGTTGGCGGTCCTTGTGCTCCTGGCCGGGAGGGACGGCAGCCACCAACTGGTGGGGATCTCCCAGCAGCTTATGAATGCCCTGTGTCAGGTAAGGCTGCAGACGGAGGGAGGGAGTCCTAGTGCTGTGCTGGGGTCTCAACCCATCACAGCCGTGGGACACTGTAACGAGACAGGGTTGTGGCGTCTGGTGTGGTGTGTACTGTGCCCCACCTAACCATCCTCCCCTCCCCCCCTCCCCTCCCCTCCCCTCCCCTCCCCTCCTCTCCCCTCCTCTTCACAAGGTGCACTTCTCTGGACGAGGATGGCTGCTCAGGTTTCTGGCCCTAGTCTGGACAGCAAAAACCGATTCCCATTTCTCCATTGGTAATGTGCTGGGACTGGGACCGATCACCCTGCTGTCCTCAGCTGCCCTCCAAGCCAGTGTGCTGAAGGTCGGGGCAGCCTACCTCTCTGCCCTCGACGTGGAGTCTCTGGTGGCCATCTGCAGCCAAACCTGTCCTTGTGAGTGCACTAGCCCCACCTACCACCCTACCACACTCACTCACTCACTCCACCCTCCCTACCACACTCACTCACTCACTCCCACCCTCACTCCCTCCCTCCACCCTCCCTACCACACTCCTTCCTCCCTGCTCTTTACTCTGTAGTGATACCCTCGCTGCTGATACCATTGCATAATCCTTTGAAGGTGTTGCGCAATGGGGCCATAGATTGCCTTAAAGTTATTCATGGTGCAGTGGATGGCTTGTCGCGCAGCATTTACACAGAGGCCTTGGCAACAGCGCCTATGCTCCATCTTGTGGTAGCGATTGTGCAACATTCCTATGATATTACATCAGACCCTGACTACTTGCCTAACGTTTTACGCAAGTTATTAATGGATAAAGGTGTGAAAGGAACTCCTTCGAGGCTGCGACGTGCAGACAGAGACGGCACCCTTCCGGCACTGTCCAGTATTATGTCTGTCATAGGCCAGACAGACACCCCGTCCCGGGTGAGGGCAGCACTGCTGAAGCAGCTCCATCGTGTCCACCACCACATTAAGCTGTCAGCGTGTGCTGCTCTGCTTCAAGACCTGGTGAGTGCAGAGCGCGAGGCCCTCACTTCAGATGAAGGTGACCTCCTGTCTGCTCTCTTGAGTGGGTACACACCGAGGGCCGCTGCTCTGCTGGGGGCGTGTCCAGAGGCTGTATCTGTGTTTGTGGATGTGCTGAAAGGGGGGAGGATGAGGGAAAACCCCTACCAGTTGCAGGCAATGCAACTGGTGAGCCAAAGGCGATTTCATTCCTGTCACATTCTGTCACGTTTTGTCACATTCTGTCAAGTCTTTGTCACTTGGTGCATCTTGTCACTGTATGGCATTTACATACTGTGTGTGTGTGTGTGTGTGCGTGTGCGTGTGCGTGTGCGTGTGTGAACAATGTGGTTGTTGCATGTATGAATGTCTCTGTGTGCCTGCAACATTGAGTGAGTGCATCCATCCCTGACGCATATGTACCCTGTCTGCTTTATGCCTGGTTGCTAGGTGACCCCGGAGTTTTACCAGTCCTTGCCCAGCCCCGCCCTCCAGGGGGAGATGCTGCGGGTGCTGTTGGATGCAGCAGTGGACTCCACACAGACCTCATTTATCACTACAGCGCGATCAGTGATGCAACATGTGGGTGATGTGATGCAATGTACGGGTGGTGTGATGCAGTATCCCGTCTTACTTTTTGTGTATGAGCACTTTTCTCTGTTCTCAGTTGCCCCTCGGGTCTGAGGTGGTGGTGGAGGAGCTGTCAAAGGGCTTCTCTGCTGAGGAGCAAGGGGGCAGGTCCCAGGCCAAGAGGAAGAAGAGGTGTGTCTTCTCATCACTGCAGCCCTGGCAGCTGTGCTGTACAGCTGCTGTGCAGTGCATGGCCAGACAGAGCAGACAAGCTGCCCAAACCTGTACACTAGGACACAGTCAGAAGTTGTTTTGCATTACAGAGCAACATCATGACAACACACACATGCATGCATACACAAATACATTCGTATGTATGTACGTATGTACATATCTACTCAAGTGTCTGCTAGTGTGTACGTGGGGTACGTGTGTACGTAACAGACACCTGGGCCCTTTCACATAATGCATTCACATGTGCACTTAAACCGGTTTCAACATGGTGTCTCACCGTTCTGTGTGCATGTTGAGTATTTCTTACTTCATCAATTGTGTTAGGATGAATTTGTTGCCAGGCAACAGTGAAAGGTCATGCAAGCGAGTGCAGATGTTGCTGGAGGTTGCCAGCAGTGCTCCACTGGACCTGGAGGGGGAGGGGCATCTTCTGGTACCGCCCCTTTTTGTTGGCCTGGAACACTGCCTTGACAAGCTGGAGGGGGAGGGGCAGGGGGAGGGGCAGGGATGGGAGTACACTTGTCAGCTCATCTTGTCTCTTCTGCTGCAATGGTGCAACAAAATGGCTGCCAGTACAGACAGGGGAGGTTATGCAGGTAAGACCTGAGCTTCTAATTGGCTGGCCTGCACACGTGTCGTCTAAAGCAGTCCCATCCTGGTGTTCCCCAGTTGCCCTGTCTGAGGAACAGTTCAATGTTGAACTGGTTGTTCGTTCCGTCCGTGTGTCCACCAGCACTCAGACACACCACACCACCTTCCTCCTGTTGGGAGCTGCAGCCAAGCTGTACCCTGTGAGTCACGTCTGCGTGTGGTGTGAGGTGTGGGGGGGAGGGAGGGGCTTGTGTACTGTGTGTTGTGGGATGTGTGGAGAAGGGATGGGTGTGCTGGGAGGTGGGGGGGAGGGAGGGGCTTGTGTACTGTGTGTTGTGGGATGTGTGGAGAAGGGATGGGTGTGCTGTGGGATGTGTGGAGAAGGGATGGGTGTGCTGGGAGGTGTGGGATGTGTGGAGAAGGGATGTGTGTGCTGGGATGTGTGTGGTGTTTGTGGAGGGGTGTGTACTGTGTGGTGTAGAGTGTAGGGGAGGTGTGTGTGCTGTGTGGGAGTGAGAGTGGGTGGGGTGGAATGTGGTAGTACCTCACCCCTCCCCCCTGCTGCCTGGCCCTCAGAGCCTTGTCCTCCACAATGTTATGCCCATCTTCACCTTCATGGGTGACCACATGCTGCGTCGCGACGACAGCTACAGCCTACATGTCATTCAACAGACAGTGGACAGCATTGTGCCTGTCATTGTACAGGTATGCCTCCTCCGTCTCTCCCTGCTCAAGCATCACACCCTCACTCTCAGCCCTCACACCCTCACTCTCAGCCCTCACACCCTCACTCTCAGTCCTCACCTCACACACCAGTCATCCTACCTAACCTCACTCACACTCACTCCACCCTCACTCCACCCTCACTCACCCTCACTCCACCCTCACTCACACCCTCACTCCACCCTCACTCACACCCTCACTCCACCTTCACTCCACCCTCACTCACACCCTCACTCCCCACCGTCACTTGTCACTCAGACCGGCAGACTGCTAGCACCACCAAAGACTCACTCGCAGACGCCTCGCAAGTCCAAGCCTGCTCCCTCCCAAAGGCAAACAGAAGGCACTGTCATTGAGCTCCTGAACGTGTTTGTAGACACGCTGCCCCATATCCCTGCCCACCGAAGAGGCCTGCTCTTTGCCCACCTCCTCCAGTGCCTGGGGCCCACGCAACACCTCCACCTCATGTGGGCTCTCCTTGCTCGCAAGCACAGCTCAACACCCCCTCAGTCCTCCAAAGAGGTGGGCAGCTGTTGTGAATGAGTAGGCAGTTTGAAATGTTTGGAGGACAGGTTGTGGTGAATGAACCTCCCCCTCTTCTCCCTCTTCCTGCTCTCCCTCCATCTCTCCTTCGTCTCCCTCCCTCTCCCTCCATCTCTCCTCCCTCTCCCTCCCTCTCCCTCCATCTCTCCTCCATCTCCCTCCCTCTCCCTCCATCTCTCCTCCCTCCATCTCTCCTCCCTCTCCCTCCCTCTCCCTCCCTCTCCCTCCCTCTCCCTCCCTCTCCCTCCCTCCCTCTCCCTCCTTCTCCCTCCCTCTTCCTCGTATCCCTCCACCTATCCTCCCTCTCCCTCCCTCTCCCTCCACCTCTTCTTCCTCTCCCTCCACTTCTTCCTCCTCTCCCTCCCATGTTAGTGCTCTCTGAACTACCTCGAGTTCGCACAACAGCTTGTTGAGGGGCTCCCGGTGGCGGCCATCTTGTCTGCTGTTCTGAAGTTAGTGCATTACACCACGTCTCTGCCACTGGAGAAACCTCAACCGGCAACACGCAGACAAAGTTATCTGATATTTGACCCCACCTCCCACTCCACCAAGCAGCTGCTCCATTTCCAGTGCACAATCTACCACATGATGGGCGGGGTTCTAGGCGGGGTGGGGCTGGCGCAGAAGGTGAGTACATACAGCTACATACATACTGTGGCTGTGGAGATGCATGCAGGGTGTGCACTGGTGCATTGGTGTGGCCCTCCTCGCAGCTCTCCGATCTGTCTGCTACTGGAGGCCGTCTTGAAGTGGAGAACCTTGTCCTCCAGTGAGTCACAGGTCGAGTTCCCACCAGGTGTGAAGTGGTGGGACAGATGGACACATGTTCAGAGCCTGTGTTGCTGCCTCCCTCGCAGGCTCTTGGAGGCCCTGCTGTCAGCGTCCACCGTGGTGGGCGGGGCCAGTCCCACTGAGGAGCTGGTTGGCAGGTACCTTGGCTCATTACACCGTAAAGTGCAGAAGGTTGTGGGGAAGGTGACAGGTCTGCTGTCCCTTCAGTCCTTCCTGGACTTGGTGGGGCAGCTAATTGCAGGGTCCTCCCCACTGGTTCAGCACCAGGCCCTCGGGCTCTTGGCACAGGAACTGCAAAGTGTGCGAGAGACCTTTGGCAGTGGACATGTGCGTAGGGTGTCGGTGCAGATAACGTCATTGCAGGCAGCTGTTTGAAGGCAACATTGAATGCTGTTTGGTTGTCTTCATTGTAGAAGCAGCAGCTTGTGCATATGATGGGAGCCATCAGGGTGGTTGCCACTGGCAATGCCTGTTCATCGACCAATCAGATTGCAGCAATTCAGTGTATTAGAGAGGCATCTAAAGTTATTGCAGAGACAAGTACGAAAGACTTTGTAGCAATTTCCAAAGATTTACTAGGGATTTTGGCCCAGCAGAGTGTACCATCCGAGGTACACCATGTGGCATGGCTTGGAGTAGTGGCAGGGAGTGCTCAGAGTTGCCGTCTTCTCACTGACTCTCAGGTTGCACAAGCATGCCTTCACTCCCTGTCGGAGGTGGTGTCTCGGATTGGCGCCCACCTCATTCCACTCCTGAGTGGCATTGTGCCCACTGTGCTCCAGTTTGCAGACACTGCCGTTGACAGGTGCGAGAGTGATGTGTGAGGACGATCGGTGGGAATGTGCTGCATGTGCTGACCATTGAGTGCTGCATGTACCCCCCACCCCACCCCCTCCCGTAGTGCGACACTGGTGGCCACAGTGTCTGCCCTGTCCACTGTTGTGGCTGTCCTTGCCAAGTTCATCAGCCCATACCTGCAGCAGATAGCACTAAAGGTGTGGCGGGAAGGGGAGGAGGAGGGGGAGGGGCAGGCACTTGTTTGCACGCCCCTGTGTGGGTGGCAAAGTAGGCTGTGAAGTGACCACTGCTTGCTGTCTTCCCCATGGAAGGTGTGCACCCTGGACACACCTTCTACCCCGCCCCCGACTGGTCTTCCAGAGCAGCTGAAGAGTATCCGGTAGGTACCATAGTGCAAGGGGTGGGTGAGGGTGAGGGGTGAGGGGTGAGGGGGAATCCGTCAAGTTGTGTTCCTCTCCAGTGTGCAGCTGGCAAGGCTTGTCCCTCTACGGGTGATGTTGCCGGCACTGCCACTGGTGTACAGAGAGCTGGAGGGTGGAGGGAAGGTAGGCGGGGTGGGGAGGGATGAGTCGGGGGGCAGCACTGTAGCTCTGTGGCTGTGGGAGTGGTTCTGCTGTTGCCTGCCTGATGCAGGATGGTGTGCTGTGCTGGTGCGACCTGGTCCACGCCAGTCTGGAGGGCATGCTGCCCCAGGATGTCAGAGCCCACCAACCGGCCATCCTGGAACTGTTCTTCACTGCACTCGACTACCGAGCAGAGCACACAGACACCAAAGTGGGTCACTGTCCCTCCCCTGCCCCTCCCCCTCCCATGCCGTAAAGGTCACCTCCTCCCCCACAGCCCCTGGACCAGGTGAGTGCTGTAGAGGACAGGTGTGTGGAGCTGTTTGGCTGCCTTGTGCTCAAGATGTCAGAAGCAACTTTCAGGCCTGCCTTCCTCAAGGTGGGTTGTGGTGTGTCCCACGGTGGGGGGGGAGACACGCCACCTGTTCACCTCCCTTTTTCTCTGTGGCTGTAGCTGTTTGATTGGGCCACGCAAGAGAGTGGGCATGACCAGAGGCTCATTACCTTCTACCATGTGACCACTGAGGTTGCCAGTGTGCTCAAGGGGATTTTCCTGTTATTTGCTGGACACATCTTGCCAAAGTGTGCTGAATTGCTGACTCGCCTCCACAGTGACAAGGGTAAGTTCCTGTAATTAGTAAACAGTCCTCATTCAGCACCCTCCCACCCTATTGCCCCTCCCCCAGGTGGCCAAGAAGCGGTGTTCCCCAACGAGGACCAGTGCAGAGTGCTCCTCTCGTATGTCCTCCAGACGCTGCACAAGTGCTTCCTGTCAGACAAGGGACAGTTTGTGACAAAGGAACGCTTTGACAGCCTCTTACAGCCACTCACTGACCAGGTTGGCCTACAGCGTACATGCGTACAGACAGACAGACATACGCACATAAATTAGCACTGTGTGTAGGGTGAAGGTCCTACGAGCTCCTGGGCTGTGATGTCCAGCAGCCTACAGCTTACAGTTACTACCAGCTCACAAACACTTTCTGCACATCTGGGGTGTGCAGTGCTGGAGTTGTGCTGCGCTGGAGTGCCACCCGTGCCTCCTTCCCATTGGCCGGTGCCACCTGCAGGTGACGAGCACCCTCGGGGAAGAGGAGACAAGAGAGACTCGTGTGCGGGAACAACTGGTGCCTTGCATTGCTGAGTTTGGTGCTGCCAGTGGGCGGGACGTCCTCTGGAAGCGGCTGAACCAGAGGCTCCTCCTCCACTCACGCCACCGTAGCCCGCAGGTAGGCCCCACCCACAGCCGCACCTGGGTGAGTGTGGTGAGTGTGGTGGCCAAGGGTCTGAGCCTGTGTTGTGTGTCTCTTGGTGCACATGCTAGGTTCGACTGACTGTTATTAAGGTTCTGAAAGGGTTTTACTCCAAGCTGGGGGAGGAGTTCATGGTGCTGCTGCCTGAAACCATCCCTTACCTAGCAGAGCTCATGGAAGGTACACACGCACACAGTAGTGATCACAGCACTAGTATTGTATGCGCAAAGCATTGGGTACTCCAGCACACTAATTATTTTCTGGTAATAATAATAGCTAGCTATGATTCTGGTGATGTGTTCTTGCCTCTTGTTTCTTGTGTCTGCGATGTATGGTGTGTGTGTGTGTGTGTGTGTGTGTGTGTGTGTGTGTGTGTGTGTGTGTGTGTGTGTGTGTGTGTGTGTGTGTGTGTGTGTGTGTGTGTGTGTGTGTGTGTGTGTGTGTGTGTGTGTGTGTGTGTGTGTGTGTGTGTGTGTGTGTGTGTGTGTGTGTGTGTGTGTGTGTGTGTGTGTGTGTGTGTGTGTGTGTGTGTGTGTGTGTGTGTGTGTGTGTGTGTGTGTGTGTGTGTGTGTGTGTGTGTGTGTGTGTGTGTGTGTGTGTGTGTGTGTGTGTGTGTGTGTGTGTGTGTGTGTGTGTGTGTGTGTGTGTGTGTGTGCGTGTGCATGCGTGTCTGTGTGTGTGTGTCTGTGTGTGTGTCTGTGTGTCTGTGTGTGTGTCTGTGTGTCTGTTTCAGATGAGTCTGAGGATGTGGAGAGGGCCTGCCAACAGCTGATAGCCAACATCGAGGGCACCCTAGGAGAGTCCCTACAGCAGTACCTGTCACCAAGCTAAGACAGAGGACCAGGCTTCATTCTCATTTTACTGGTGCTGGTTGTGTTGTCATTGTTTGTAATGAGACCCCTCACTCTGTGCCGATCATGACACTTTGCCATTGACTGCATGTCTGCAGTAACATTAAGCAACTTTCTTTTTTACATTTCCATTACTTGCACACCTGTTGGGTCACAGGCTGTCTTACAGAGCAAGGACAGCAGCGCAGATGACACTGCTATTCCTACATGTATGCACACGCAGAAAAGTCCAGGAACTCTAGCAAGACTATGCAAATTGCTGAATTCCCGTCTTTCTCTGCCCCTACATATATAGGGAAGCCATACTTCCCAAGCAATTCAATAGATTTGTTCACATGCTTATCAGTGTAACCAAATTGTAACGGTTCCTTTCCAACTGTTTGTGAACATGATTTAAAACTGATGATCGGCTAGAGGCTCATGGCTTTTAGATGTCAGTAAGAACTTCTTGTACCTGAGAAAGACCTTGTGGTCACAAAATTGTACAATTACCACCTGTAGTCTGCTATGTGAAATGCTCAATCATCACTTCGGACACGACTTGACTCCTGATGCTGTCCTGCAATGTCCTCCCACAGGCTGCATGTGGCTAATGCATACTGCATCAACTCCAATGGGGCTGGAAAACGTGCCTCTGGTTGTATCTAGCCCAGACACCGTTTCAGCAGAACTGTGACTCAGTAGATTGGATAGTGCCACCATGTGCAATGGACTGGGCATATGAACCATGAACTCAATCTGCTTGGCTACCCACCTGGTGTGTAGGAGTAGATACCCAAACTGGTAAGACGCACTAAACAAGCAGTTCACCGTACAAATGTCTCGCTAGTCTTAGCCCACTCAGCAGTCAGCGAGCACAGCCCTCTGCATGCAGGTAATGCCTGCAAACGCTTGTGTGTGTGTGTGTGCGTGCGAGTAGCTACTGGGAGCCGCGCAAGTAGCTACCGGGAGGCGCGCGAGTAGCTACTGGGAGGCGTGCGAGTAGCTACTGGGAAGCGTGGGAGCTAGCGATGCACATTGGCTTCAAATCCAAATCGTACTCCATCAACAGCTGAACAAGTGCCGGTGGAGGTGTTGGTGTACACACACTGGACATCTGCAATGTGGTGTGTCTGTAGGTGTGTATGTACGTGTGCGTGCAGTGGATTATGACTTGACTGGGGCGGCCGCCGGGTTTCTCATCACCAAAATGACCGAATCACCACGAAGGAACATCTTTGCAATGAAGCGGTCCTTGTTCATTGGTTTTGCTTTCTTGCCCTTTCCCTTCTTGGGCGTCTCTGTCCACATCTCCTTCACGTTCTCCAGCACCATATTGCAGTGCCTGTCGAACGCCTTCACGCGGCCTAGCAGTTTCCGATTGTTCCTGCAGTTTATGAGGATCTGTGTGTTGTTTTTAACGCTCTGTGTCAACAGGGACAGTGGCCCTGTGTTGAACTCCTCCTCCTCAATCTTGCGCAGCTCCTCCTCGCTCATGTCGCTCTTGCCCGACTTGTCCCGACCGCCCGAACGAGAACTGCACAATAAAGGCAAATACATTATGCAGCAGGGTCGTACGTCAAACACTGCCACGCAATACGCTACCGCCTCTGCTCCCCGCGAGCAAGACGAGCTTGCACTTACGCCATGATGCGCGCCGAGCCAACGAACACTTCAACAACGTGGTCTAAACGTGTTTAATTACAGGGTTCTCCCCTTTGTGTAGCAAAATGCTGCTTCGCTTGCTCGTCTTTGTTTGCATGTTATTGCTCGCCCTCTGCCCAGGAGAGAGTGAGGGAGAGGCCAAGAAGCTGCAGATTGGGGTTAAAAAGCGACCGGAGGAGTGTCCCATTAAGACCAAGCCTGGAGACAGAGTGCACATGCACTACAAGGTGAAGGATGGTGCAGCACTCCTGTACGTACGTACGTACGTGCGTAGCAACATATATTAGATAGTGATCGATGTTGCCTTACTAGCTGAGTTGGTAATCACTAGCCAGTGTTTGGTCGCTGTGCCCTGTGGCATGGTGAGCAGCGCATGCAGTTCATGTAGCAAGCTGGTTGTTGTCTGCCTAGGGCACACTGGAGGACGGAACGGAGTTTGACAGCAGTCTGAGTCGCAAGGAACCCTTTACGTTCACTTTGGGGCGGGGCCAGGTGATCAAGGGGTGGGACCAGGGGCTTCTCAAGTGAGCTTGATGGGTGTGGCAGCTAGTCATGGGCTGTTGAGATCAGTGCATGTGATGCATGGTGTGCATGCATGCACTGGTGTGAGGCCCAGCAACTCTGCTCTGGTACAGCATGTGTGAGGGGGAGAAGCGGAAGCTTGTCATTCCTGCTGAGCTGGGCTATGGCGAACGAGGAGCTCCTCCCAAGATTCCAGGTGTGTGGGGGTGGGGGTGGGAAGGGATGGTGGGGGTGCAGTGAGGCAGGGGGAGGGGTGCAGAGGGATCTTGAACAGTGATTTGTAGTTCTATTCTCATTTTTGCAGGTGGAGCCACTTTGATATTTGAAGTGGAACTTCTTACAATAGAGCGCAGAGATGCGGATGACCGCGAACTATGAGCAGGGAATACTGGCCATCGTTGATGTATTAGGGTATTGATTTTAATTACACCATAGAGTAGAAAATGGACATAGTGTGTGTGATGATATGCAAGATATTCAATTGCAAACATATATAATCTTGATGAATATGTTGATTTACAGAATGGTTAAATATAGTCTATCTGTAGAGCCACAAGTGCATTCATGACTTCTGCTGCTTGTCTTCCAGCTGCTCAGCTGGTGAAGGAGGTTTAGCCGCTGGCGGCTGCCCCTGTGCTGCTGCCGCCTGCTTGAGCTGTCGTGCTCTCTGGTTGAAGTACATGCGGAGAAAGAGGGAGGCAAACACCAGGAGCACACCCACAAGGGCCTGCAGGTCCATGCTGTGCCCATAGACCACACAGGATATGAATATACTAAGGGCCTGCCGTGTTGTCATTATGAGAGTGAAGATAAGAGGCCCAAACTGTTTGATTGTGTAGAAAATGAAGAGTTGCCCCACAGCTGAGCAGATGGAGAGCACGACAGAGTGGAAGAGAAACTCGGAGTGGTTGAACAGGAAGGCCACGTTGGACAGGATGGTGCCCCTGAAGACCATTGAGCCCAGGGTGAAGATGCTGGAGAAGAAGTTAACTCCAACCATCATCTGGAATGAGCTCATCTTGTAAGTGGTGAATAGCTCAGACTGCCAGTTGGAAGTGAAGCTGTCAAATCCCATGTAGCCAGCCAGGATGATGATCCCAGCAATGGTGGTCTGTGTGGTGTGGGTGTGTCCCGGCTCATCCTTGCTCAGTAGGAAGACGCTGACCCCAGCAGAGAGGATGGCGGCTGTGAAGTACTCGTGCCAGGGATAGGTCTTGTTGGAGACCACCTTGCCCATCAGCATCACAGGTATGACCTTGGAGGACTTGGCTAGGACCTGTGTGGGGAAGCTGACAAACTTGAGTGCCTCGTACTGGCACCAGCTACTGAGGATGTTGGAGAAGGAGGAGTAGGAGTACTTGTACACCGGGGCCACATGGCGCGGCTGGGTGGTGGAGGCCACGTAGATACCCGCCACCAGGAGGGCCAGGATGCGGTTGACAAAGACAAGGAATTGAGAGTCCTTGAACTTCTCTCCGCCATAGGTCCTTGTCATGATACGCTCCTGCAGTGGGCGGGGCCAGGGAGAGGACAGAGTCAAAGAGTATAGAGCAATGCACTATATATGAAAGGTGCACTTTGTGTGATATTGTGGGCACCTGTAGTGTGTCTGTGCATCTGTGTGCGCCTGCACCTGCAGCACTCCCCATGTGAGGTACGAGACCTGTAGTCCAACAATGCACACGAGCAGTTTCACTGCACCGGTGAGCCCACTGCCTCCCTGCTCCTTTGGCTTGGACTGTGCGGTGGGCAGCATATCCGGTGTCTGTCCCAGGACCAGCAGACGAAGCACCCCATACACTGGGCCTTCACCTGTATCAACGGAGGGGAGGGGATGGCAAGTTGGGGAGGGGAGGAGACAGCAAGGTGGGGAGGGGACAGCAAGGTGGGGAGGGGACAGCAAGGTGGGGAGGGGACAGCAAGGTGGGGAGGGGACAGCAAGGTGGGGAGGTAACCGCAAGGTGGGGAGGGGACGGCAAGGTGGGGAGGGGACAGCAAGGTGGGGAGGGGACCGCAAGGTGGGGAGGGGACGGCAAGGTGGGGAGGGGACCGCAAGGTGGGGAGGGGACAGCAAGGTGGGGAGGGGACAGCAAGGTGGGGAGGGGACCGCAAGGTGGGGAGGGGACGGCAAGGTGGGGAGGGGACGGCAAGGTGGGGAGGGGACCGCAAGGTGGGGAGGGGACAGCAAGGTGGGGAGGGGACAGCAAGGTGGGAAGGGGACGGCAAGGTGGGGAGGGGACGGCAAGGTGGGGAGGGGAGGGGACAGCAAGGTGGGAGGAGAGGGGACGGCAAGATGGGGAGGAGAGGGGATGGCAAGGTGGGGAGGGGAGGGGATGGCAAGGTGGGGTGGGGAGGGTTGTACCTGACAAAGACCTTCGTGGCCGAAACGTCGTGCCACTACAATTCTTTGTACATGAATGCTGATCATCATTTCTGACTGTGAGTATCATAGACACTCAGGTGACAAATGGCAACACATTGACAAACTGAGAACAAACAGCTGTGACACACCATGCATGTGCACCCTGACAGCCCAACAGTGCAACAGGGCTGGAGCTGTTAGGAATGCGTTAGGGAGCATAGCATGACACAGCCTGGCGCCATCGGAGTACCAGCCCCAGTGGTCCTTTGCAGCAGCAATCACTGTGCACACAATCTCATACCACATTAGTACCGGTGGGGTGAGGTGGGGCACAGCACAGACATGCTTTGAACACACCACAAAGGCTTTGCAAATGCCACTGTATTCCTTGCATGACAACACATACCACACACACACACACAAATCACACATCACACATAGCTACACACATCCATGGTCCATCGCTCTAAACACTCTACAAAGGCCATGCAATTTGCAAATGCAATTGTATTCCTTGTGTGACAACGCACACCACACGCAGCACCACACGCAGTACCGTGCTCAGCAGAGCTATAAAAAGTCACACAAACAACTGCCCCACTAGCTGACGCATGAACATGAGGTCAGCTGTCAGCTGGGCGCGTCCCCCCATCCCTCGACTACCTCGCTCGACTTGTGGCAGTCGCTGCAGCCATCGCACGAGCAGGTAGCCAGGGAGAATGAGGACCGCGTATCCAAGAATGTTGAGGATAAAGTTGCCTAGCCAGAACTCCTGGAAGGCCTGAAAGCTGTCCGAAAATCCACCAGCAACCACCAACGACTGAGTGACGTCCGAGGTGACTTGGACCGCTTCTGCAGCCGCCGGCTCCGCCATCTTCATACAGGCTCGCGTTTATTGCAGGGCTTTCCTCTGTCTTGAGTAGGCGTGGTCAAGCGACTGTGGAACAAAATGAGTGCCTTTAGGGCACTGAGGAAATTCAACGAAGCAAAGGCGTGCGAGCGAGGTTAGGAGACAGTGAACTAGTTCTTGGACTTCTTTAACGTGTTTGAAATTGACTGTCTGTGTCCATCTGGTATAGACGGAGCAGAAGGAGGTGGCAAGGAGGAGGATGAAGAGCTGCTTGCAGCAGCTTACAAGAAGTTAAGGGGCGCGGAGGAGCCTAGCGCGTCGTATGCACTTATTCCCAAGTTCTACTCGGTGGTACGTTGAGAAGTGCATCAATGTTGGGCTCGCGTGGTGTGTGTACTGTGTCTAATTGCATGCATCTCCCCCTCCCTCCCCTCCCCTCCCCTCCCCTCCCCTTCCCTCCCCCTCCCCCTCCTGTCCTCTGCCTGTAGCTGCCTAAGGAGGACCAGCTGCTGAAGCAGAAGCTGCGAGCAGCTTCCCGGACCTCTTTCTTGCGCAAGATGAACTCTGAGCTAATGACACACGAAGAACTGCAGCGGCTGTGGGAAGTCTTGGAGGAGCTCAACAGCCCACCCAGGGCAGGTGACGAGCTGGTGGGTCGAACTGTACAGCTTTCTCTGTAGGCTGTTTTGGGGGGTGCTGCACCCCCTATTGTGCAAATATACCCCCCTATCAGCGTTTCAGAGGCTGCTGCACTCCCCATAAGAGTCATGCCATGCAAAGCTGATCTGTATTCAATAATTATTACCAAACAGTTATACACATACAAGTGCACAGCAACCGATTGCACAATAGTGACGCTTGAGGAGGATAGGGGCTGGATTCGAGACTAGTGCTTTGAACTTTACCCCCGTGCACCACCCTATTTCAAAATTCTGGCGAGAACACTAGTGGAACATGTGACTGGTGGAGCTGATCAATACACTTTACCACACTTTTACCTCCCTCCCTCCCTCCCTCCCTCCCTCCCTCTGTCCCTCCTCCCCTCCCTCCTCCCCTCCCTCCTCCCCTCCCTCCTCCCCTCCCTCCTCCCTCCTTCTCTCCCTCCCTTAGATGATTCACTATCAAGACTTTGTGATGGCAGGGACTCGGGTGTCAGAGAAGTGCAAGTGAGGATCATGTGAATAGCGTTGTGCTGTGCTGTGCTGTGCTGTGCTTCTGTCCACTCAACCCCATCTCCCACCCCATCTCCCACCCCATCTCCCACCCCATCTCCCACTGTATTGTGTGTAGGAAGTACTTCACACCGTCTACTTTTGCCAAACTCCTTCGAGAGGACACCCTCGGACGAGTGGCCGTCATGCACTTGTTCAACTACATCATGAAGACAGGTGGGGGATGGGGTGCACGTGAGCTGGGTGGGTGCATGTGGTGGGGTGTGAGGTGGGTGGGTGCATGTGGTGTGTGAGGTGGGTGGTGTAGGTGCATGTGGAGTGTGTGGGTGTGTTCCTGACCCACCCCCTACTCCGCCCCTCCAGAATGGCTGAAGCAGACTCGTATCAGTCTCAGTCTGTTTGATGTCCAGGGCTTGGGGTTCCTGAGGGAGATGGACCTTGAGAACTACATCCTTGAGCTGATCCCCACCCTGCCCCAGCTCAGCTCCCTGGAAGAGTCCTTCTACTCCTTCTACGTCTGCACTGCGGTGCGTCGGTTCTTCTTCTTCCTGGACCCCCTGAGGACGGGTGGGTGAATGGGGAGGGGGATGGGAGTGAGTGGGGAGTGAGTGGGAGGGTGGGAGTGAGTGGGGAGTGAGTGGGAGTGAGTGGGGAGTGAGTGGGAGTGAGTGGGGAGTGAGTGGGAGGGTGGGAGTGCGTGGGGAGTGAGTGGGAGGGTGGGAGTGAGTGGGAGTGAGTGGGGAGTGAGTGGGAGGGTGGGAGTGAATGGGGAGTGACTGGGAGTGAGTGGGGAGTGACTGGGAGTGAGTGGGGAGTGAGTGGGGAGTGACTGGGAGGGTGGGAGTGAATGGGGAGTGACTGGGAGGGTGGGAGTGAATGGGGAGTGACTGGGAGGGTGGGAGTGAGTGGGGAGTGACTGGGAGGGTGGGAGTGAGTGGGGAGTGAGTGGGGGAGTGTGTTGTCCCCTGGTCATGTTTAGTTCTTGCCCATTTTGTGCATGCAGGACGCATTAAGATTCAAGACATTTTAGCCTGCGGTTTCCTTGACGACCTACTCGAGCTCCGTGATGATGACCTGTCGAAGGAACAACAAGAGGCGAACTGGTTCTCAGCTCCCTCCGCCCTCAGGGTGTATGGTGGGCATGGCACACACTCCCTTCCACGTCGCCACACCGCTCCTGCACACCCTCTGTGTGTCACTCTAACCAGTGCAGTATTTATACTGTAAAGCATGTGCTGTATTCCCATATTGTAATGGTTCTGTGTGCTGCATGCAGGCCAGTACCTCAGTCTGGACACGGACCACAACGGAATGCTGAGCAAGGCGGAGCTACTCAAGTACAGGACAGGAACGTTGACGGAGGTTTTTGTCAACCGCATCTTTCAAGAGTGTCTCACTTATGATGGGGAGGTGGTGAGTGGGCACACCCACTGGTGGGCGGGGCATGCAGTGACACATCCACTGGTGGGCGGGGCATGCAGTGACACATCCACTGGTGGGCGGGGCATGCAGTGACACTCCAACTGGTGGGCAGCAGTGACACACCCACTGGTGGGCGGGGCATGCAGTGACACTCCCACCTGTCACCACACCCAGGACTACAAGACCTACCTTGACTTTGTCCTGGCCATGGAGAACAGAGGAGAGCCCCAGTCCCTGCAGTACTTCTTTCGGCTACTGGACATCAGAGCCTGTGGATACCTTGATGCCTTCACGCTCAAGTACTTCTTCCGAGTGAGGGCCATGGAAGAAGCAGTCTTGTGCTGCCTGCAGACCCAGCACATGCACGACACCCTTCCCCCTCCCCCTCCCCACCTTCTGCAGGCCATTCAGGAGATGATGGCGTCCCAGGACCAAGAACCGGTCAGTTTTGACGATGTCAAGGATGAAATATTTGACATGGTCAAACCAGCAGACCCGCAGATCATCACCCTGGTGGACCTGACCAGCAGGTGAGCTTCCTCTCGGGCCAGAGTGATTTGGTTAGCAGGAGCTGTTGCCCTTACTCAATGTGCATACAATCTGTCCTCTCTCTCTCCAGTGGTCAAGGGGAGACTGTGGTCAGCATTCTGACAGACCTGCATGGCTTCTGGATGTACGAGAACAGAGAGATGCTACTGGCCGAGAATAACGCCGAGTAGTGAACCCACATGCATGATCCCCTCCCTTCCCCGCCCTGCCCCCCATCATCTCATGTCATGACTTATACACAGGTATGGTATACATACAAGTCCGCGTTCTTGAGCTGCAGTTTATGAGAGCGGTGGGAGGGGCATCACGATAGCTGATGAGAAGCTGCACATGTGAGTGTGCAGGTGGCCCACAGCATATGGCAGGCACTGACGCATGCACAGTCCGGCTGACTGGAATAGTGTACAAACATGTCCTGTACTCAATGCAAGCACGTCTTGATAGGAGCATCGTAATACATAAATACGTAACTTCATTGATTTTACACTTTGTACAATATTACAGCGTCAGTCATTTACAGTTTACAATATTACAGTCGTTATGTTCAGTGGAGCCGGAACAGTGGGTTGTTCACGTGAATGTCATCGACATAACTGCAAGACATGGGAGAGATCGAGAGAGAACATCACATGACGCATATGGCCACATAGTAGGCATCTCAGGCACGCCTCACTTGGTCATGGGGCTGTTGATGTGCGGGAAGCGAGTCTGCCTGCGTCTGCACCACCTGGGAGTGGTGGAGATGTCTGTCCCCCACTTGGGCGGGCATTGCCGCTGGGGCCACCCATGGGATGGCAGCATCTGGCGGAGGGTAGACCAGCTCTCGCATCGCGTGCTTGAGGAAGATCCATAGGGTCCATTTTTTTCTTCGGAGTTGCGTGAGAAGGTGCTGAGCGGAGCTTCGGGCTGGGTCACCCACTGAGATGGGATGGATGAGGAATCAAGGAAAGGCTGCGTGGGGAATTTGCGTGTCTGCAGCGGAGCACAGTCCCTAAGATCCCTTGGGTTGTACCATCGATTGACCCAGGTGACACTATTGGTGGCGTCCTTCGGCACCTTTTCAGCCCAAAAGTGACGGCTGAATCCTGCAAAAGGGTTGAGTCTCCACGGATTGTCGGCCATAACGGTTCCTTGTTGTTGTCATGGACACGAAAGGAGGCGGGGCCAACCACAATTCGCGCAGGATTTAACCCTAGGAATTTCAATCAGTGTGGGTAGGGTGAGTAAGGCGAGGCGATGGCTGAATCTGCGCAGAGACCGGGCTCCCAGGGAGCCGAACCCAAGAGATGTTCGTGTGGATTTTGGGGGTAAGTGGCCGTTATCAAAACGTGTTTGGTTCTGTGTTGGTTGTTTTGTCGTCTCTTTATCCTCATTGAGACTCCTGCCTAATACGCTCGCTTCCTCTCCACCCAGGACCCCGGAAACGCTGGGCATGTGTTCGAGATGTTACAAAGGTGCGAATGCGCGTCTATAACCTAGTTCGGTATTGTTGTCTTGGTCCGAGCCACTAAGCCTGGTGTTCCCACCACACGAGTTGGGCGTGCGTTGAGAGCAGCTCCGACATTAATTAATCACAACACCCAGTACCATTATCCAGTGGTTTCACTACAGTCGGGCCCACGCTAAGCCCAGTCGCGCGTGGTGGTTCTGCGTACCTAGCACTACATTCACTGGTGTTGTGGTTGTGTATTGTTGAGTGTCCTTGGTTAAGAAACAGTGACACTTGTACTCATGTGTTGGTCACGTTGTTGGCACATGTGAGTGTGTTGTGAGTATGTGTGCACGCATGCATGCACACACACACACACTGCATGAATGCACCAACAGGCTACAGTGGGCAATTTGGTGAGTAGCCAGCAGTGTACACACCTGCATGACTTCATTATTGGGCAGACTGGTTTTATCTGGTTGAGATGACTTAGTTGTCTGTGCACTAATGACATTACAGCACTAATTCACAGTAAGAATTGCCTAATTCACAATAAGAATTGCCTAATTCACAATAAAGATTGCCTAATTCAAAATAAGAATTGCCTAATTCAAAGTAAGCATTGCCTAATTTACACCAGCCCATGGAAGGAGTCACAGTGAAACATAACTTCTCTTCTGTGTAGATTACTTGGAGAAGAGTGGGGATTTGTCATTGCAGCTGGAGAAGGGAGATGCGTGCAAGGGCGAGGTGGGCACCAGGAGCAAGGTGGAGAACAGCCTGCCGTCAGACCCCCACCTGCCCAATGACCGACCAGTGCAGAAGAACAGGAAGAGGTGCTGGACATGTCGGTCAAAACTGGAGTTGGTGCAACAGGAAGTTGGAAAGTGCAGATGTGGTCAGTCCTCTACCTCTTGGGGGTGGGGCGGGTCAGTCCTCTACCTCTTGGGGGTGGGGCGGGTCAGTCCTCTACCTCTTGGGGGTGGGGCAGGTCAGCTAATACTGGGGGTTCTGAACAATGAAACAGTGGCACAATGCTAGATTTACTCATCCCCAGGGCTTTGCTGTCCTTGCATGTCCAGCCAAATCTCCCGTCTAAGCAGAGCCAGGTCCAAGCTGTCCCAGCCCACAACCCTCTCTAACTGCCATCACTGCTCCTTTGCCAGTACAGGTGGGGCTATGAGCTGCAACCATGAATTGCTTACCCAACCTCTGGGGACGGCTCCAGCTATATATGACAGGAAGCTGTGAGGAGTGGCTTATCACAGGTGGTGGGAGCCACATCACACCTCCTCTGGCCTTTAGCCTTGCGTGGCTCAATGTGTCTTGTCTCAGCAGCACCGTGCTGCTACTTGCAACACCGCCACAGCTAGTCTGGCTAGCTAGACCGTCACACTAAATGCCCAGCAATTCAATGGGATGGTCTAGCTAGCTAGACCATAGCACACCTGTGGCGTGAGAGATTCACATTGTGTTGAGTGTTCTTAGTCGGAAGTGCTGCAATCTGCTGGTTCCTGGCCACCTACGACCTTGGCTGGCCTCACAGAATGTTCCTTGTCTTGTGTTGCACAACATTGCTGAGAGTATAGACCTGGGCAATGTTTGGTATGATGAGTTGGAGTGTGGGTTGTGTACTGTTTGGTAATGTGTTTGGTTCACGACCCTCACCTATGTCAGCAATGGCTGACAAAGCTGTTGGTATGTGTGTGGCACATCTAATCTAATCACAGAGCAGGCATGCTATTCAAGCACTGTCTGTTGCAGCCATTCGCCTCTACTTTCTGTTGCTCTCTCTCCTCCCCACCCTTGCCAATCAGACTATGTGTTTTGTGTGCTGCACCGACTGCCAGAGCAGCACGCTTGCATTTACGACCACAAAGAGAGTGGGCGGGAGGTGGACCGAGGGAGGATGGTGCAGCCCAAGAAGCACCTCGGGAGGTCCTTCCATCGTCTTGACTCAACTCCCGAATGAGTAGGACGAACGTTTTGTGCACACCACACACCACAGCACACACCAATTGTTATTTTCTACCAAAGTCTTCAGCCTGTAGCCTGCTATATATACTGAATGAGTGAAGTGTACGTATTGTGATGAGCAAGTTATTTGGCACTGCGCGTGGACTGTGGCGGGCTGGTGTGTTTGTAAGCTGTGCGATGGGGGTGGGATGGAACACTGTTAAAACAGCCCTCCGCCCGCCTCTCCCCACTGGGGTCCACTCTGGTTCATACGTGTTTATGCATGATATTAAGTACTAGTTATCACATGGCCACGAGGGCGCTGGCTAATTTATCACCCGAGGGCGCGAAGCGCCCGAGGGCGATAAATTAGCTAAGCGCCCGAGGGGCCATGTGATAACTGGCTTGTTGCAAATCGCCAGGGACGGTCTACGCTCAAACCTCCTTCGCCGTCGAATCAATTCACCGAATGAACGAGACCGACGTTACTATAGAAATCAGCGAAAGCCTTTTTTTGTGAGATAGAATGAACGAAATGTCAAAGCGTGCGGCTTCAACACCGGTTTCTTGTTCTGCAAAGGCACCACGATGTTCTTTCGTCAATGACGACGACTTCGAATCGCTACAAGCAGGCTGCCAGCCCAAAACTACTCTTCGAAGCACGGACTGGGATGTGAACGTCTATCTTGCTTAGTCTCGCGTAGCCAGGCTGCTTACGCCTGGCGAAAGCCGTCTGGATACGTGAGACTAGTAATATCTTGCCTAGGAGGCAGAAAGAAACGCAGCACAAGAGGAAAGGGTTTTGAAAAATTGCTTTTCTAGCACTGAACAATTTCTTCAGTTCTAGTGCAACGTTATAAAGTGAGATTCGTCCATTAAAAGTTAAGCAATTGTATGAATTGCCGAAATTATTATAACCACTTGAGCATTTTACAGTAGCTACAGTTGCTGGAAACTTCTTACCTATAAAGCATGGTATGCAGCATGGTGTGGATCAAAATTAATAGTAGAATGATGCATGCATGAATGTGTCATGCTTGCACTATGGGATACATTTGCAACAGTCATATTGTCTACTGTCATGGGAAAGTCAAAGATGTTTTCTTGAAGTGTAAGAATAAACGTTTGCATTAGGTTGGACAATGATTGGACACATAAATAAGAGCCCCATTTGAAGCAGTGCGTTATAAAACAAAACAATGCGTTATACACTTCTAAATAAGGCAACTGTGCGTTATCCAAAAATAACGCACAGTTGCTGCCTTTGATCTAACAACCCAAGCTGCAACAAATGAGCATAAAACAACCGCACAATGTCGATGCAGTTAGAGATTTAGGATCACGTGTGGAAGGGGAGGGGTTATGGCTTCCTGCCCACTTTCCAAATGGGTTCATTTGACTCTGCCGATTCCTTTATCGCCTTAAGAATCTCTGCTTGGCTGCTCTTCACGCTCTCTAGCTCGCTCAATCTTTCAGGAGGAAGCCGCTGCACAGAAGAGGCGGTGCAGCCGATTCATGCACTGTGTACACACGTTTTATCGGTCTTTACAGCTGCAAGAAGTAGTGTACGACGGTGGTACAGAACTAACCCGAAGCATTTCTTCCTTCGAAGGAACTGTTATTTTCATAGCTGCCCAACCGACGCCAATCACGCCACCAGTTAAGACGAGGTACCTCATAAGATTGGCGGCCATTTTTTTCTGAAACTATTCATGGAACGCTAGAAAACGTTCTATATAGCCGTTCGGCTGAACGCAAAGTGGAAGCGGGTGTGTTTTGCCACTGAGAAATGCGTGGGAGCCAGCGATGACAAACCCTACTCTAACCGTAGCTCAAATGTCACTCTCGGAAGTTGCTTAACACGTTCGCCCACACCAACGTGTCCCTCAAGGCCTTCTGGCGAAGTCTGGCAGTCTGTGCTCGCATGCTGTCAACAATCGGAGAAGGGACGGGCCCGGTGCGCTGGCTGTGTTCCCTGGCCTGTACCGCGTGGCTCCTGGCCACGGCCTTCTCCCAAACTACAAGCCAGATGGCCGGATCATTTGGCCGCCTTCCTCACTCTCAAACCGCCTGTCCTTCCAACCACTCACCTCCCTCCCCGCCTGCCAGGGATCGCGCGGGGCTGGCCGCCATGTTGAACATTGCCTCTGGGATCAGGGAGGGCTTGCAGCCTCAGAAACTTCCCTACTCCCAACTAGTGAATGCCTTCAGCCAACTGTAAGCTGAGCCGAGCAGGACTCAACTGATGAGTCTATCGACTAAACTGATGGAGGCCTATGTGTGTGAGCTCTCCGTCCCTTCTCTCTGCCCCCTGCCCTGTCCTCCTCTGTAGAGATGCCAATGCCAGCAACCTACACTCCGCCTTCCAGTCTGCCATTGCCTCAGCCGGAGTGGGCGTGGCCAGCAGCTCCCTGTACTGCGCCAGTGAGTGGTCTTGCTTTGCACGCTGTCAGACCGCACGCACGCATACTCTACTCCATTAACAGTCTTACGTACACGTGCAGCATGTGGAGCGGCAAAATGGCTGGTACTGGTATACAAAAGTATGTAGTTGTGTAATGTGCCAACTGGTTGATGGTCCTCCCTCCCATCTCACACTCCCTCCCCCTCTCCACCCCCCCCTCTCTCCCTATGTCACCTCCAGGCCTAGCACTGATCCTAGGCTTTGCCGTCCCCTTTGTCTGTGTCCTCCTGTGGTGGGTGCTGCCCTGGATGTTGAGAGTGGGGAACAGATACGGATGGGAGGGGGAAGGAGTGGACGATGACTTCTACCGTGAACAGTTGGACATGACCAGGAGTGAACAGGAGAAGAATATGAGCTTTAGTGCCCAAGTGTGTGCTTGGGTGATGGCTGGTGCGATGGTGGGGCTAGTGCTGGTCGTGGTGCTGTTTGTTGGTGTCCTCCTGGCCGGGAACCAGTGGGCTGCCGAGGGAGTGGGATCCAGTTCTAACGCTGCTCAACGGATCTTGCCCAAGGTGGGTGTGGCCCTGCAGTACAGACAGACTGTGTGTGTGTGTGTGTGTGTGTGTGTGTGTGTGTGTGTGTGTGTGTGTGTGTGTGTGTGTGTGTGTGTGTGTGTGTGTGTGTGTGTGTGTGTGTGTGTGTGTGTGTGTGTGTGTGTGTGTGTGTGTGTGTGTGTGTGTGTGTGTGTGTGTGTGTGTGTGTGTGTGTGTGTGTGTGTGTGTGTGTGTGTGTGTGTGTGTGTGTGTGTGTGTGTGTGTGTGTGTGTGCACACTGAGGGAGGGAGTGTTGTGTGGGGGAGGCCTGTGGGGAGATGGTTGTGAGTGGGTTGAGCAGGTTGGAAGGCTTCCTTCCCCAGCCTGACCACCACACTAACAGAGAATCCTTAAACAGTGTTTCATAAGTCACCTCCTCCCACCTTTGGTGGACGCACACAGAACACAGACTCACTGTGTGTGGGTGGTGAGGTGCTGTGGTTGGTGTGCCCTCGTGGGTGTGGTGTCAGGGCAACGTGGGCTGCTTTGTTCCCTGCAGTTGGTGGAGCTGCGAACAGAGGCAATCCACAGCATCAATGCGTCCCTCACAATGGAGTATGAGTCCTTTAATGCGAGCTTCCAGCAGGAGGTGGAGAGACGGGTGGCTGGGTTCAGGGTTGACACAGGGGAGAAGGGGAATTCTCTTGTCCACAAGGTTTGTCCAATGGCCAGGCACCATATTTTAGCTTACCTTGTGTGTGTGTGCATAATTATATATACAATGTATCATACTGTGGCAGTCACATGACATGTTGGACTATATCAATGAAAGTGTCAATTTCAACTAAAGTTGTTATGTGAGTCAGAAGTGAATGGTCTGAGGACAAGACCAGCAGTGGTGGTTGCTCGCGGCGGTCAGGGCAGTTCTGTGGTTGTGCAGGGTGTCCCTAACCCTAGCGCCATCTCCTGTCTCTCCCTGTATGTTGGAGCTGGCCAGCACTGCCCTGTCCCTCTCTTCACTCACACAGGTCAGCATGATCTCCGACGAGATGAAGAGTACCAAGGAGTACATGGAGCACATTATTGGCAACTGGAGCATGATCAAGGCCTTTGAGCGAGGCTCGCTGAGAGAGCTACAGCAGGCCGTGACAGCAGCCGTGGCTCAGTGCAGTCAGTACCTGCAGGAAACGCCCTCTGCCTCCTCCTCCTCCTCCTCCTCCTCCTCCTTCCCTCTGGACAGGCTGTGCAAGGAGATGGAACTCTACATGCCCTCGCTGAACTCGGTTGCAGGAGGGCGCGTGGTCCAGGAGCTGAGGGAGCGGTACCTCCCTGTGGTCAAGCTAATCACCTCTGACAATCCCATGGTATGGACGACAGTGTACAGGACGCAAGTGGTAGGTGGGGCTGGTGGGCGTGTCTCTAATGTGTTGTCATGGTGATACAAGTTAAGGTAGTTGGTCACACAGAGAGCCTCTTCATCTCCCCCACCCTTTGGCCCCACCCCCCACAGAAACAGTTAATGTCACGGTACCTGGAAGAAAAGTTCAAAGAAGGAGTTTCTGCAATGGTGGGCGTGCTGGCAGAGGTAGCCACAGAGGTCTCCAGCACCTACGGAGCCCTGCGCCTGCACCTCCCTCAGTCAGCTGAGAGGGTGGCGGAGTACATGGGGCCCAGGTGGGAGAGGAGGGCGAGGGGAGCACACAGCAGGGGTGGTTAGATGTGGCTATCTGCAAGCTGGGCCTTCATGTGTGCACAGCCACCTCTCCTGGTCCACCTATCCAGGTATCTGAGGAGTTGGGAGGAGTTGAGATCTGGCTCCTTCCTTATCCTGTCCCTGTCCGTGCTGGCCCTCGTCCTGGTGACGCTGGTCTTCTCGGGGCGGGGGCTACTCTGCATCTTTGCAATGTACCGCAGTGGCTACGACTCTGGGACCGCTCGTGCCTCCACCCACTCTGCTGCCGTCATGCAGAAGTGAGTGTTGTGGGCGTGGCTAGGGAGGTGGCACTGAAGTGGGAACGTGACTGGCTAGACCTGGCATTAAATGAGTCGTGGGCTGAGACTGACCATGCCACCACTCTCTTCCCCCTCAGGTCAATGTGGGCCATCTTGACCATCCTTGCTTGCCTCGGGGTGGCAGTCTTGGTGACACTGCCTGTGTCCTCCTCCCTCGGTGCTGTCTGTGGCCCCAACGGGAACTTCAGTGCTGCAACAGGTAAGAGCAGCCTGTTCTGTGCCTGTGTTCGGTCATCACCACACTGTCCCACTTGTCCTGTATACACCACACTGTCCCAGTTGTCCTGTATACACCACACTGTCCCAGTTGTCCTGTATACACCCCACTGTCCCAGTTGTCCGGTACACACCACACTGTCCCAGTTGTCCTGTACACACCGCACTGTCCCAGTTGTCCTGTATACACCACACTGTCCCACTTGTCCTGTATACACCACACTGTCCCAGTTGTCCTGTATACACCACACTGTCCCAGTTGTCCTGTACACACTGCACTGTCCCAGTTGTCCTGTACACACCACACTGTCCCAGTTGTCCTGTACACACCACACTGTCCCACTTGTCCTGTATACACCACACTGTCCCAGTTGTCCTGTACACACCGCACTGTCCCAGTTGTCCTGTACACACCGCACTGTCCCAGTTGTCCTGTATACACCACACTGTCCCAGTTGTCCTGTATACACCACACTGTCCCAGTTGTCCTGTACACACCACACTGTCCCACTTGTCCTGTATACACCGCACTGTCCCAGTTGTCCTGTACACACCGCACTGTCCCAGTTGTCCTGTATACACCACACTGTCCCAGTTGTCCTGTATACACCACACTGTCCCAGTTGTCCTGTATACACCACACTGTCCCAGTTGTCCTGTATACACCACACTGTCCCAGTTGTCCTGTATACACCACACTGTCCCAGTTGTCCTGTATACACCGCACTGTCCCAGTTGTCCTGTACACACCGCACTGTCCCAGTTGTCCTGTATACACCACACTGTCCCAGTTGTCCTGTATACACCACACTGTCCCAGTTGTCCTGTACACACCGCACTGTCCCAGTTGTCCTGTATACACCACACTGTCCCAGCTGTCCGGTATACACTGCACTGTCCCAGCTGTCCTGTACACACTGCACTGTCCCAGTTGTCCTGTATACACCGCACTGTCCCAGTTGTCCTGTACACACCGCACTGTCCCAGTTGTCCTGTATACACCACACTGTCCCAGCTGTCCGGTATACACCGCACTGTCCCAGCTGTCCTGTAATTGCTTCCTGTGTCACTGACAACTGCTTTCCTACTGTGTTTGCCAGATCAACTGCTAGATAACCCTCCCTCAAGTATGGAGGGGGGGATACCCCCTTGGATCATTGTTGCTAGGCAACTCCTCTGCCAACCTGACTCTGCGCTCCATGTGGAATACATGCGCTGTGGGCGGGTCCATGTATCAAGCCCTCCAGCTCCGGTACCCACTCCACCAGATTGAGATCCTGGAGCAGGCAATGGTGAGGTTGCAGTGGTTGCTAAAGCAACGTATGGCTGCTGCTAGCCACGTGCTGAAAGGTATGCTCTGCTTCTCTATAGGCCACCCTGGTGGATGATGTGGCTGCGTTTGCTCCTCCCTTGCCGGCTGTCCTGGGCCCCAACGTCTCAGCTGGACTCAGGGCCTCCTTTGACCTAAATCACAGTGTGCTTATTTTGTTGGATGACTTCAAAGAAAATGTGTTTGGCAACTTTTCAGACTCACTGCGCCTTCTCACCAACCTCACCAAACACTTGGTGTGTGTGGTGTGTGTGTGTGTGTGTGTGCATGCGTGCATGCGTGTGTGCATGCTTGTGTGATACAACCGTTCCTGCCCCCTAGACGCACCACCAGAACGAGTCAATGGACACTTTGAGGGACAGTGTCAGCAAGGTGCATGCATTGGCTATGCAGACTTACCGGAAACATCTTGCCATGGAAACACAGCTTGACGCCATGAAAAGAGAGGCGTTCCAGACATACCAGGACATCCTGGAGTGGCCGTCACACAAAACCTACTTGGAAGAGGAGGACCGCCTAGCCAACGAGGTGCAGAGTTTGTATCAGACTGGATACCGTGCCAGTGTGGCTGAGGAGTTAGTGGGCGGGGTGCAGGAGAAGTTGGGTGGGGTTCGTCATTCAGTTTGGACCAATCTGATGTGCACTGCGGGCGAGTGCAGGGTGAGTACAAGCCCATGGGCTACTACTAGCAGTACACACCTTAGTACAGGCCCTGAGCTACTATTCACCAATGGTTGCTGCCTCCCTCCTCTGTAGGAAGCAGCGTCTCTTTATGGAAAGTTTGCAGGTGGTGTGTGTGGAGATGTGCTGGGTGGTCTGGACCTTGTCTGGTCCAGCAGCTCTGCCCTGCTCCTCACCCTCATCCCCCTGGTTGTGTGCTCCCTCCTCCTCAGCAGGTCAGGATGCCGCTCACAGCTAATGCCCTCCCCACGTGTCTGCTTAACCCCTCCCACTCCCCCTCTGCAGACGGCTAAGCTACCCTCGGTCAATGCGGCAGGAGGACAGATTCCACCTTTGTGGGACTGCTGTTGGGCAAGCGGTAGGCACCTCCCACACTCCTGTATGCTCTGGCCAGCTCTCATGACTTTGCCTGCTCCTCTGTCCCCAGGGCTCCATCTTCTGGTTCACCCTTGTGTGGACAGTCGACGCTTGGCTCCTCAGCACCATCAAGAGCAGTGCAGACTTCCAATCTCAGCTGTGTGCTAGCACCTCCAGCGGATGTTGTGTCCAGTGTGTGTGGTAAGGGTGTACGTATATAGTGTGTGACCTCCGACCTCGGACCTTTGACCCCAAAACTTGCTGTCACGGTACTTTTTCAACTCTGTAGGATATTTGCTCTCTTGTTCCTGAGTGTGTCGGTGGTGGTTGCCATGGCGTGCTACTTGCACCAAGGCTACTTGATACACAGGACTAGAAGTGGGTAGCATGGGTGTTCTCCCTCTCACCTCCACATGTGACATCATTCTGCCTTCTATTTATAGAATGCAGTATTGTGCGAGAACGTAACTACTGGCTACACCGGTACAAGGCCGTACACTTCTACTGCCGGCTGTGGACAGTGCTGGTGCTGGTGCGTGTGTGTGTGTGTGTGTGTGTGTGTGTGTGTGTGTGTGTGTGTGTGTGTGTGTGTGTGTGTGTGTGTGTGTGTGTGGTGCGCGTGTGTGTGGTGCGTGCATGCTTGACTGTGTGTGGGTGTGCTGGTGTCTTCTGCCTTGTGACGGTGTTCTCACCCCTCCCATGCAACAGGATCTGCCGTTTCTCATCTTTGCGTGTGTGTTTATGGGAACTGTTCGGCGGCTACAGCTGCCCGCTGTTCTTGCCCTTGGGCTGGCACTGCTGGGCACTGCAGCACTTGGCGTGACATGTGTGCGAGAAAGGTGAGTGGGCGGGGACCAGGGTGGTCCAGTAGAGTGGAGTGAGTTGAAATCATCTTCTGGGGTGTGGAGTGGGTGGGGTTTGAGGTGGTCTGGTAGGAAGTGCCTATTCACATCTTACAGGAAAGACGTCAGAGCTCACTGGTTGTGGTTACGTAAGGAGGTCAAACTCAAATCTGATTGGGTGAGGAGACTTGCAGCCACGCCCACCCCCTCCCCTCCGCCACCACCAGCCCACTGTAACGGCCGGGTGCCGTCTCAAGGAAGCAGGGAGGAGTATGAAATGTCTTCCATTGGATCAGGCAGCAACGTTGGTGCGTGCCCACTGCAGCATGCACTGTGGTGTGTGCACTCCCCTCCCCTCCACTGCCCCTCCCCTGCCCTCCTCTCCCCTCCACTGCCCCTCCACTGCCCCTCCCCTCCACTGCCCCTCCACTGCCCCTCCCCTCCACTGCCCCTCCACTGCCCCTCCACTGCCCCTCCCCTCCACTGCCCCTCCACTGCCCCTCCACTGCCCCTCCCCTCCACTGCTCTGCCCCTCCACTGCCCCTCCCCTCCCTTGCCCCTTGCCAGGTCCCCCTCTAGGAGCAGGGAGAAGTATGCCGATCCTCCCACCCTATGCTGGCCGCCCCTTCCACCCTGGAGTGGAGGGGGAGGAGTGGTCGGGGAGCCTAGCAACACCTAGTGACTCTGAGACGGACACTTACATCAGCCGAGGGGCACGACAGTCACACTTCAGCCGGGTATGTATGTAAAGAGGGTAGGGTGGAGGACATGGGGAAGGAGAGAGGGATTGACGGGAGAGGGAGGGAGGGTGGGAGGAGAGAGGGAGGGAGGATGTGAGGAGAGGGAGGGAGGATGTGAGGGGAGAGGGAGGGAGGATGTGAGAGGAGAGGAAGGGAGGATGGGAGGGGAGAGGGAGGATGTGAGGAGGAGACTAAAGGGGATTTGACAGGAGAGGGAGGGAGGGTGTGAGGGGAGAGGGAGGATGTGAAGGGGAGAGGGAGGGAGGATGTGAGAAGTGAGGAAGGGAGGGTGTGAGGAGAGGGATGGAGGATGTAGGGTGCAGCAGAGCAGAGGCTGAGATGTGGGGCTGCTCCCTGTCTGCAGCCCCATCGCCATCCGAGCAGTGTGGCCATCATGGATGAGCTGGTGGACCCCAACGGCTCAGAGATGCAGCACCGCCGGCGAGAGGGCCACTGTGACAACGGCGGTGTGGAGGTGGTGGAGCCTGCGATGTGGGACTCCTCCATGCTGCACAGCGGGAGTCTGCCCAGCGTATTTGACTCCTCCAGTGCCTGTGACCCCTACCACTTCCCGCTCACCAGTGCTGATGAGATGCACGCCTCTGATGTCTTGGTGAGTTTTGGACTGCGAGCGTGTGTGGCGTCTTCAGTGTCCTACTGCAGCCTCCCTCTCCCTCCCCCTCCCCCCTCCCCCATCCAGTCTCAAGATGGCAGAGCTATCAGTAAATCTCGGTCACGGATGAGGCACAGACGCAGCTTCTCCGGAGATGTGTTTGTTGTAAGTTTCTTGTCAACTTATCACACATCTGTCACTAGTTGAGCTGCTAGTCACCAGTTTGTCATTCTGTCCTTAGCAGTGTGCGAGGTGACGACACTGCTAGACGTAACTTGTGGTTATCTGCCCCATGACTCACCACCGGGCATCCCTCCCTCCCTCCCTCCCTCCCTCCCTCCCACACAGGACATCTG
>OX465045.1:6252418-6326628 GCA_949841015.1 Aplysina aerophoba
TCCCCTCCCCTCCCCTCCCTCTCTCCTCTCCCCTCCCCCTCCTCCTGGGGTACCTTGTGCAGGAGGGCCTCCATGGGGTACTGAAGAGGGCCTGTGAGGAGGTTGAGACGCCCACGGTGGGGCATCCCTATGACAACAGTGGACACGCCCACACGACCCTGCAGGGAGGGGGAGGGGCTGGCACCCTAGCCCCAAGCACCATGCCCTCACCCCCCCCCCCCCGTCCTGATACACCCTCTTGCCTAGCCCACCTAAAGGACGGTGTCTCAGAGCCTCGACAATGAATGTGATCATTGTCTCTGCTCCTTCTCCACCATACCGCTTGACGTGAGGAAACCTTTTGGCAAGAAAATGATCAAATGCCCTGTAAGGGAGGGAGAGAGGGGAGGGGAAGGGAGGGGAGGGAGGGGAGGGGGAGGGGAGGGGGAGGGGTGAGGGGAGGGGAGGGGAGGGGAGGAAGAGAGGGAGAGAGGGGAGGGGGGAAGTGATTCCCAGTGACAGATAAGCCAGGGGATCTGTGGTCATAAGCCCAGGGGATCTGTGGTCCTCACTTGTGCTTGGGCCAGCGTGACTAGGGTCTCCCTCTTGCGTTCATGTGAAAACTGCTGAGATGTTGCCTCCTCAAACTGCTGCACAAGCCACTCTCTCTCAAACTCACTCTGCAGCGGAACCACAACCACATAATACATACACGCACACACAGTAACACACTGGCCAGTCCATATACTCACTGGAATTTGGCTTGTTTCTATGGTGATACCACCACAGTAGGTGGAGTCCAGGTATTTCACCAGCTCACCCACGGAGGTCGTCCCCCTCCCCGCGTCCCCATGGACTAGCCCCCTGCTGTCCACCTCCACTGCAGTGTGAGTGATGAGTCTAAACGGGCCCAATGCCAGCTCCGCCACAGGGGGGCGTGGCTGGAGACCCAGGGGGTCCACACGAGCCGCCTTGTGGCCGTGCTCCCGATAGGCCTGGACCAGACATGCCACACGCAGCCTCAGCTCACTCCTCGCACACGCCTCTGCTGCAGCTGGTAGTAAACAAGAAACACGTCACTAGGCGGAGCTGAAGTATGCGCACCGCTCCTCCACAGGACTGTGTTCACTTCAGCTCAAGTCTGCAGTTACTTGCTGCTAGGACAGCGGACGACAATTGACGACCGCCCGTATCGGCAGCATTATTTAATGCTAGCGGCTGGCACGACTGTGAGTGGAACTGGCTGCACATTCAGCTCACAAAGCACGCGGCACGGGGTTACAGGCACGCTGTACATGCGCTAACAAAGTTCAGAATAATCCATCACTTTGACATCCTAGGGTCGATGCGAGCACAGCTAACCTTCTCCACTCAGACCAGAACAAATCCATTCTGCACTCCTCCTGGTTTCGAGCTCCCAAAGACTCCGACTGGCCAGAACCCCCTTGTAAAGTGAGCGATGCCTTTCTAGCAATCTTCTGGCGGCCATGTTTAGGACCTGGTCACGTGATCCTGAAAATGGCTACTTTGGTTCAGTCTAGATTTCACCGAATCTATCTCGCTGCTAGGTGAGCACAGTGACTTTGTCAGTGGGTCTACAGGGTAGAGTGGGCTACTACACATATTGCGCTCATGGATAAATCAAGTTTATCTAGCTAAGAGCTGCTGTCAGCCTGTCGCTATGAAGAGCTGGCTGCCTTACAACGAAGCAGACCAAGGACTCTGCGAGCAGACCAGGGCCCTCTGCAAGAAGACCAGGACCCTCTGCAAGCAGACCAGGGCCCTCTGCAAGCAGACCAGGGCCCTCTGCAAGCGGACCAGGTCCCTCTGCAAGAAGACCAGGGCCCTCTGTCAGCAGACCAGGACCCTCTGCAAGCAGACCAGGTTCTTCTGCAAGCAGACCAGGGCCCTCTGCAAGCAGACCAGGACCCTCTGCAAGCAGACCAGGGCCCTCTGCAAGAAGACCAGGGCTCTCTGCCAGCAGACCAGGGCCCTCTGCAAGCGGACCGGGGCCCTCTGCGAGCAGACCGGGGCCCTCTGCGAGCAGACCGGGGCCCTCTGCGAGCAGACCGGGGCCCTCTGCGAGCAGACCGGGGCCCTCTGCGAGCAGACCGGGGCCCTCTGCGAGCAGACCGGGGCCCTCTGCGAGCAGACCGGGGCCCTCTGCGAGCAGACCGGGGCCCTCTGCGAGCAGACCGGGGCCCTCTGCGAGCAGACCGGGGCCCTCTGCGAGCAGACCGGGGCCCTCTGCGAGCAGACCGGGGCCCTCTGCGAGCAGACCGGGGCCCTCTGCAAGCAGACCGGGGCCCTCTGCAAGTAGACCAGGGCCCTCTGCAAGCAGACCAGATTCCTTTGTAGATAGGGAGGTTACTCCATAGAGTGATTAGGGTAGCTAGTGTATGGTGATGTGACCAGTGGCGTGTGCGTGTGCATGTGCTTGGGTTGGTTGCAGTGAGTTTGTACCTCGCCAACTTCTGCCAGCAATCCATGTCCAAGTTTAAGACCAGCCTCTAAAACACTACCGGACTAATTCAGTATTACCGGACATATTCAATAATTGACTCCAACTGTTTGACCATCATTAATCATTCAATTATTATTACAACTGAAGTATCTGTAATTACCTCTTGAATCAACTGTATCATGTTGAATCATCTGTAATCACTTGTTGCTTTCTCTGTGTTATGTCTCAGGTCCCCATTTATATCAGCCCAGTCCTGAAGGGGCAACCTATTAATACAGTACAGTACAGTACAGTACAGTACAGTACAGTACAGTACAGTACAGTACAGTACAGTACAGTACAGTACAGTGCACTACAGTACAGTACAGTACAGTACAGTACAGTACAGTACAGTACAGTACAGTACAGTACAGTACAGTACAGTACAGTACAGTACAGTACAGTACAGTCTGTTGCGCTCAGCAGTGATGTGCATTCGAGGATCACGATCATCGGTGGGCCATGCACTCCATGACAGCACTCCTGACGTCGCTGTTGCGGAGTCCAGACTTCAGACACACGGTACGATGTAATGGACAGATTTGCACGCTGAGAAGCAAGGAATATTCACAGGATCTTTGAATAATCACTCCATTTTAGCATTCAAGATAAACCTAACACACTGTACCAGTATTCATAACGTACAGGCAGTGCGCATGCGTGCCTGTTATATATACTGTATCATATCGTTGTAATGTATTGTAATTATATAATAATTTCATTTCAAGTGGGGAAAAAAACAAAAAAACAAAAAAACAAAAAAACAAAAAAAAAACAGTACAGTACAGTACAGCAGTACAGTACAGTACAGTACAGTACAGTACAGTACAGTACAGTACAGTACAGTACAGTGCAGTACAGTACAGTGCACTACAGTACAGTACAATACAATACAATACAATGTCCCCCTTCCCTCACTACAGACCCAAAACGGGGGATGAGACAGTTCCCTTTGATGTGGTCATCGTAGGCGGGGGCATCCTTGGCCTGGCAATCGCCAGAGAACTTGCCCTGAGGCATCCTCGGCTGCGATTAGCCCTAGTGGAAAAGGAAAGAGAGCTGGGTGGGTCTGGTATGAGGGTGAGGGTTGCTGAGTGTGAGGGTGAGGGTTGCTGAGTGTGAGGGTGAGGGTGGCCGGGTGTGAGGGTGAGGGTGGCTGGGTGTGAGGGTGAGGGTTGCTGAGTGTGAGGGTGAGGGTGGCCGGGTGTGAGGGTGAGGGTGGCTGGGTGTGAGGGTGAGGGTGGCCGGGTGTGAGGGTGAGGGTGGCTGGGTGTGAGGGTGAGGGTGGCTGGGTGTGAGGGTGAGGGTGGCCGGGTGTGAGGGTGGCTGGGTGTGAGGGTGAGGGTGGCTGGGTGTGAGGGTGGGCTGGGTGAGGGTGAGGGTGGCCGGGTGTGAGGGTGGCTGGGTGTGAGGGTGAGGGTGGCTGGGTGTGAAGGTGAGGGTGGCTGGGTGTGAGGGTGAGGGTGGCTGGGTATGAGGGTGGGCTGGGTGAGGGTGAGGGTGGCTGGGTGTGAGGGTGAGAGTGGCTGGGTGTGAGGGTGAGGGTGGCTAGGTGTGAGGGTGAGGGTGGCTGGGTGTGAGGGTGAGGGTGGCCGGGTGTGTGCTGTTCCTGCCAGCCCTGCACCAGACTGGCCACAACAGTGGCGTGATCCACGCTGGCATCTACTACCAGCCAGGCTCCCTGAAGGCCAGGCTGTGTGTGAGAGGAATGGGCTTGCTCTATCACTACTGCGACACGCATGGAGTGCCTTACAAGAAGTGTGGCAAGGTGGGTGGGGCATGGCGTGTGAAGGCGGGACAGAGGGTGGGCCAGGGTGGGTGTGGCAGGAAGGCGAGTGGGTGAAGTGTCAATGTCCCGCCTAGTGGGCCTGCAGTGCTGCCAGCCTTCCTGCTCGTACCTACAGCTGATAGTGGCGGTGGAGGATGAGGAGGTACCCCGCCTCATGGAGCTGTGGCGCCGGGGGCAGGCCAACGGAGTCCAAGGGCTGAGGCTCCTAGAGGGAGACCAGATAAGGGAGATTGAGCCCCACTGCAGGGTGAGTGAGGGAGCTGCAGATGGAGGTGTGTAGGGAGAGGGGTGTGGTTAGGGTTGTATACTGGTTAACCATACACTACTGGGGAGGGTCGTTACTTGTGTCATGTCTCTCTTAGGTGGTAGCACTCTTACCTGTTTTTAGCATTGACTGTGTAGCAAGTGCTAGCTACATAGGAATACCAAGTGTAGAGGTGGAGAATCCTGTAGCTGAGAGTCCAGGATGGATATTCTGACGGCGTCACTTAGGGCCGTACCCCACCTCCCTCATCTCATGGGTCTTGCACGCCTATAGATGAGAACCCCACTGCACTGAGGGGGCCATGTAGCTGTGGAAATAAAGCTGGTGTCCCCGCTGCCAACGGGACCACCAGTCTTGTTGCCGCCTGCTGGCTCACCCCTGAATGGGGGTACACAGCCATTTCTGACAGCGCAAGTGTGTGTGTGTGTTGGCGCTCCTTGTCTGTGTGTCCAGGGTAGGATGGCCATCCACTCACCAAACACAGGTGTTGTGGACTACCGCTCAGTGGCACTCTCTTTTGCCGAGGACTTCCGCCAGGCGGGGGGCACCATCGTCACAGGGTTTGAGGTGTCCCAACTGGCAGTGGATGCCAGCTCAGGTAAGTTGGTGGCCTTCTGCCTGTGTGTGTACGTAATACGTATGTATGTGTGCATAAGTATGTATGTGTGTATTCTGTATGTATGTGTGCGTATGTATGTATGTGTGTGTTCTGTATGTATGTGTGCATAAGTATGTATGTATGTGTGTGTTCTGTATGTATGTGTGCGTATGTATGTACGTACATATGTATGTGTGTGTGTTCTACACCTGCAGAAAGCAAATTGGTCCAGATCTCTGCCAAGTCCAAGGCAAGACCCCCCTTCTAATGCTGCTGCTGTGTCACTCCTTCACCTCCTGTCACTCCTTCACCTCCTGTCACTCCTTCACCTCCTGTCACTCCTTCACCTCCTGTCACTCCTTCACCTCCTGTCACTCCTTCACCTCCTGTCACTCGTTCATCTCCAGGGCCCTGTCCTGGCGCACTGTGTCATCACATGTGCAGGACTGTACTCGGACCACCTCGCCAGATTGTCCGGCTGTGAGGCCGAGCCGAGAGTGGTCCCTTTCAGGGGTGAGTACCTTGTGTTGAAGCCAGACAAGTGCAACTTGGTGAAGGGCAATATCTATCCTGTGAGTTGGAGGTGTGCCTGCATAGGTGGGTGTGTCCAATGGGTGTGTTCATCAGGTCTGTCCCTCTGTCTCTGCTAGGTCCCCAACCCCAGCTTTCCCTTCCTTGGTGTGCACTTCACTCCTCGCATGGATGGGTCTGTGTGGTTGGGGCCCAACGCTGTGCTGGCCTTTGCTCGAGAAGGTTACAAGTGGACAGATGTGAATTTCAAGGAGTTGAAAGAGGCCCTGAGCTTTGGGTGAGGGGATGACCCTTAGTGGGTGTGGCCAGAATACTCAGCCTGTGTTATGTTTGTCTTGTGGTGTGTCTGCTTTTCAGAGGTCTGTGGAGGTTGATTGGTAAGTACTGGCGCTACGGTGCCGGCGAGGTGTACCGCAGCCTGGCCATCGGGAGCCAGGTCAAGAGGCTGCAACGGTTTGTGCCTGACCTGCGACTGTGCGACGTGAAAAGGTGGGTGGGGCACACATGCATGCCCCTGTGGGTGGTGGTGGGCGAGGCACACATACTGAGCGATCCTGTCTTGTGCAGTGAGGTGTGTGCTACTCCCCTCCTCCCCCAGGGGGCCAGCTGGTGTGCGAGCTCAGACAATGGACGTAGACGGGCGTCTGGTAGAGGACTTTGTGTTTGGCAATGGCCCTGGGCTCTTAGGGCGCCTTGTGCTACATGTGCGCAATGCCCCCTCCCCCGCAGCCACTTCATCGCTGGCAATAGCGGAAATGGTTGCTGACAAAGCCGAGACAATGTTTGAGCTCAACAAATGACTGTATAAAAAGATCACACACTGTGTCATATAGTTTGTTCACATTGGTCCCCATTCCTATTTTGATTTGCCCTTTTGTTTCAGCAACCGGAATCCGTCCCTTGAAGTGATGTAGTGAGCACCAGACACTATTGTAGTCAGGCCAGTGATACACCTAGGGAGGGGGAGGAGCAGGTCACTGCTGTGTGCATGTGTGCATGTGCATGTGTGTGCATGTGTGCATGTGTTTGTGTGTGCATGTGTGTGTGTGTGTGTGTGTGTGTGCATGTGTGTGTGTGTGTGTGTGTGTGTGTGTGGATGTGTGTGCGTGTGTGTGTGTGTGTATGCATGTGTGCATGTGTGTGTGTGTGTGTGCATGTGTGCATGTGTGTGTGTGTGTGTACGTGTGTGTGTGTGTACGTGTGTGTGTGTGGGGGGGGGTTACGTACCACAAGCACTGCAGCAGAATATGGTGCTCATAGCCAAACACAGGACTAGCGAGAGTAAGTGCTACTGTTGCAAGCTGTAGAGCTGTATTCACCTGTGAGGGAGGAGGGAGGCGAGGGGGAGGGGATGCGCACACTGCAAGTGCTCTTGTGTTGCTGCTGCATGCCTGGCACCTTGCTGATGGGCGAAGGAGTCATTTGGAGTGTTGAGCGCTGTATGTCCCAGTATTTGGCCCAAGTCCTCTGCAGGGGGTCGGCAGGGAGACACATGAACCTGTGGGCTAGCAGCTGAGACACGGCCAAAATTAATCACCCACCGGGGCAGGCAGAGTAGTGAACCGGAGGTAGAATCCCCCCAAAACCAGGAGGATGTCGCGGCCTAGAACCACACCTGTGAGTAGTACTGCATACACCGGGGGGGGGGGGGGGGGGGGGAGGAGGTGCAGTGCGTGGAGGAGGGGGACAACAGGCAGGTCTCACATGGCATGTGGCCAGTGGAGGTGAGCGCCAGAAAAAGTAAGCAGACCAGGAGCTTGTCTGCCAGGGGGTCCAGCACAGTACCTAAGGAAGAGGCCTGCTCAGGGAATGTACGGGCAATGTAGCCGTCCGCCTGGCAAAAGGGAGGGGGGGGGGGGGGTTTAAAACGACCTTCCCTCGCACACATGTACACATACATGTACACATGTGCACACAGACCATGTCACTGATGCCAGCCAGAACAAATATAGCAAGGGCTGCGGTGTAGTGGTAGTGAACGACCAGCAGGCACAGCCCAGGCGCCGCCACTATTCGTGCCAGCGAGAGGAGATTGGGCACCGTCCGTATGTTCTCCTGCAATGCCATTGCAGAGCACACACAGCAATTTAAAGGAGCCACATCATGCCCTGCAGATCATCTTGTGGTAGAGTGTGCAGGTCACTGACTTTCTCAAAGAAGTTGGGCGATCTATCGCTCCCTAGTCGCCTGCTGTGCTCCACGCAATGCGGTGCTGGGCCACTTGTAGGCGACCGAAGGGACGGCAGACTACAACGAGCACGAGCGGTATCAGCCACGGGCAGCGAGACGGAATGGCGGCTGCTAATCGCTCTACAAATGGACAAAGGACCTAACGTGTGTCTGAATGCCCTGCCGACCCAGAGGGAGGCTGCTGCTTGGTTGCTGCACTTCATCAGCAAAGAGACGGAGCCTCTCTGCAGCCATGTTGCTAACATTGCGCAATGCAAGCCAGCGGGGAACCACCGTGGTTCGGTCGGAGCACGTCCAGATCGATCGATGTTGTCCTGCTTCCTCTCTGCAGCTAGGAGGTACATCGCGGAGGTGCAGAGCGCCACGTCCCTCGTACAGGACCCCTCCCCCTGCGAGGTGATGTTATGGGACTTTAGCAAGCCCCACTCCGTGGCCCAATGGGACTGCTTGAGCGACCAAGAGATGGAGGGCCAGTCTGATGCGACATTCCAAAGCTCAGATAAAGGTACTAGGACGGTGACTGAGGGGAAGAGTCGGGGGTGGTGTGTATGCGCGTCTTCTTCGCTCCAGGGTATGCCACCTTCTCTGGCTGTCTCTCTACCGAGCTCCCACCTGGAAGAGACGTGCTGTACAGCGGCTATGCCGCCATTAGGTCAAGGCCAGCAAAGGTGCATGTGCACTCTAACTTCTGTGCTGCATGACGGGAGGTCATCACTGTGTACCTGTGTATGTAGTCTTCTGTGCTGCATGACGGGAGGTCATCACTGTGTACCTGTGTGTGTAGTCTTCTGTGCTGCATGACGGGAGGTCATCACTGTGTATCTTTGTATGTAGTCTTCTGTGCTGCATGACGCAACAGTCAGTATGGGGTATGTATGTATGTATTGTGTTTATTGTGGACCCCGCCCACACAGAAGAGGTTGTTCCTGTATAATTCATTGGACCTATCACGCTATGATGCTCTTGAGTTGTGTCTCCGTGGTGACGGCCGCCAGTATATCGCCAACTTGCAGGCTCCAGGTTTGGCCCGGAAGGACGACCTGTGGCAGTGTCTGGTGTACACACGGGGCGGTCCGTTGTGGGAACACCTGAGGGTGCGTACGCGGGTGCACATGCATGTCCTGTGAGTTTTCTGTGTGGACTATGCTGGACGCCTGTGCCTCCCTACCCCCCCCTTAGCTGCCATTTGCAGACTTCCTCCTCACTCACCGTGGTTACCTACAGGACCACCAGATGAGTGTCCCTCGCCAGTACCTCAGCACCGTCGGGCTGCTCCTGGCGGACCGCACCACCGGCCCCTTTCACCTTGACATTCGCTACATCAAGGCCATTGAAACATTCACTAAAACCGCTCCAATTTAATTAATAGATTTGAACTATGTATGTACGCACATGGTGTAAATAGCTAGTTTCTCTGATATGGATGGTACTGGTGCTGTCTGGTGGGGGGGAAGGTTCCCTTGGCATTACGCTGGAAAAACGAACTGTTGATATAACCACCCTGGGGACGTTGTTTGCCATAACCACCCTGTGAGAAGTGGTCACCATAGTTACCTTGTGAGTGGGGGATACCATAGTTGCTGTGTGGCTGCTGGTTACCATAGCTACCCTTTGAGAATATGTTACCATAGTCATCATGTGACTGTTGGCCACCCTGTGAGGAGTAATCATCGCCTGATGGAGAATACGAGTGCGGGTATTGAGAGAAGGTGGGGGGTTCCTCAGCGGGGGGAGGGGGAAGGGGTGGAAGGGCTTGTTTCCTGCTGACTACCAGCTGTCTGTTACTGCCGCTGCCGAAAGAGTGGTGGGCCAGCCCAAACTGCTCTGCCACCTGGTGCACCACTCCCCGCTCCTCTGCCGAGAGGGAGCCAGGGAAGCGAAGCTCATCCTTGTCTGACTGAGCAAAGTCTGACAGCTTTTCACGGATGGCCGGAGGGCTCAGGCTGGACACGCCCCCAAAGCCAATCCCACTCCTACCAAAGTTGCTCAAGACTGGCTCAACTGGGGCTGCTGGCTCCGCCTGGGGGTCCCTCCCAATGGCCTCATCCTGCTTCCACCCCAAACGCTGCAGGATCTCACTCCCCCTGCCCCCGCTGTCGGGGTCAACACTTGTGAGTGGATGGTGCACCAGCTCTTCCGCTCCCACACTCTCCACCCGCCTTGTGAAAGCAGGGCTATCGCTCGTGGCAACAAGTGTGCTCAACTGCTTGCGAAACTGCTCTGCCACCATCTTCTTGGCCTCCTTGGTGCTGCTGCAGACCTCACCCTTGAGGATCAGGTCCTCCTCAATGAGCAGGTATGCTTGAGTGAGGGGCACGCCGTCCTGAACGGTAGCCTCCTTCATGGCAAACTCAACGCGAAGTTGGTGCTTGGCACAGATTCCATGCACCACACTCACGGGATGTGTTCCACTGCCTGACTCGAGGAACTGTTGCAACCACCCCACATCGAGACGCTTAAACACACGCTTGACAGCATCACTCACGTGACTCTCACGTGATAACCTAGTGCTCTCCCTTTGCCTACTCTCCCCAATGTATTTGCCAATGGCCTCCGTGAGTACGGTCGCATTGCCATCATCTGAATACGACTCCTCTGCGTCTTCCTGGTCCTCACTACCAGATCCGTCTAAGTAATACACGCCGCTTTTGGGATATCGCTTGCGTGGCACCGTGGGAACCGGATAGGCTTGCACTAGCTCTTCCGTTTCGGGCGGGTAACGGCAATGGAGAAACTTCAAATTGGCCCACACATTAGACAGGCACAGGGCCCTGTCATAACCATACTTGTCAATGTGATCTTCTATAAACTGTATTCGGGCCATCCACTCCATTCTCGGTTCCCATGGCATCATTTTCACAACCCTTCTTCTGCCTGAGTCCTGCAACGATGCAGCCATTTTCTCCCCAAGATGAATATCATTATTACTCATCGTGAATGTCGTTAGTACCTGTAAGATGGCTGGCTGTCCTGATTTGCACGTAGCGAGAGCCTGTTCTGTAGCGTGTGCTAAGGAAGCACAGGTCATTAAGCGACTGTTGTACAAGAACAAAAGCCAGCATAGGAGGGACAGAAACTTTCAGAAGTTGCAAAAAGTGAGTGAATTGGCAGCCTTCCACAAGATTTCATTGTTCCCCATAGCCATTGTGCGTACCTATTCACTATTGACAGCTCTCGAAAGGTCTGGGACGCTTACAGGAAGTACAGCTATGCGAATTGCTGAGGAGAGGGTCGTGGAGTCTATCTAGGTGCGTTGATGGACAGTGTATACATTCCTACGGCATGCCCTTCTTGACAGTAATGCAGCCACAGCACCTGCCATCCCCTTTATCTTTTATCATTACATACGTACTCGTGAAGTCTATCTAGGTGCGTTACGCCAGCGCACGCATCGCCTGTTTCCATGTGTCATAGCTTCAATGTACTTGCCCGTACGTAGCTACCTGTGTGTCTGCAGAGAGGGGGACTGTGGACAGCAGAGCAAGCAGCAACTGCCCCAGGTGCACACGTGCCTGCAGCAGGTCCTGCCTCCAAAGTGGCCGCTCTGCACGCGGGCTACTCAAGTGACCTGCCCCACCTTCCCCAGATCAGATGGTAGAGCTGTGTGAAGAGTGCTTCAACGGGTGCCGGCAGCAACTGAAGCTTGGCTTCTTTGTGCCCATAAATCTGGTTGTGTCTGCGTCAGTCAGCCGAGTGAAGTGCGTGCTAGTAGACACACAGAGCAGTTCTGTGGCGGTCTGACAGCCACACTAGTTAATCCTCTCTGCCTGCCTGTTGCAGACTGTTGTTGGAGGTGCTTAGGTTGCGTGTGGAAAACGTTCTTCATTCTACTGCAGCAGATGATGTGTGAGTTACACTAGCTGTACTAATCCCACGCACATGGGAGGGGGGAGGGGGCATTGGTGATGGGCCTTTTTCTCAGCTCATCACAGCAGACCAAGCTGGTTGTCACAGGTCAGAAAGAAGATTTAGGAGGTGGGTTAGTGTGAGGGTTAGGCATAGTAGGAGACTCTGGCACGCCCAGGGGCCATTTCACCTGATTGCACTCTCTCCCTAAGAGCCAGTGATGCTGAGTGAGAAGCAGATTGCTCAGAGGGAGGTGGAATGTGGGCGGGGCCACAAGGGGCACACCCATCAAGTTAAATCCTGTCGCAGCAGACACTTGTTTGTGAAGCTGCTGGTGCCCACATCTGGAGGGTTGCTGACCATCAAAACGAGACACCCCAAGGGACTTTCCCCTTTTGTTGCATTGTCCACATACACTAGGTCTCGTTTTACCACTCCCAGACGGTGGCTTGAAAGGGGCACAATGTGGACTGTTGTCTTGCAAAGAGTAAAGTGACTGTTGCATGCTCTCACTCAGTGCTGGATGGACGTGTGCACATTCATTTTGCATAATCTGGTAGAGGCGCATGCTTTTGCAGTTTGTACTCCCTGTAGTGCCCTTTCAAATTAGTATGCATTAAACTGTGGTCAGGTTTTGCAGTGAGGGCAGGAGGTGGAGAGGATACATGAATGAAGCTTTCACGATGTGGTGGGTTAAGAACTTACCAAATGGCTCTGGCATCTGACTAAAAGTGGACTTTACACTCCCGATTACAACTATAGCCACCACGGGGTGGTCATTGCTTGCAGTATAGTGTCCTCCACTCCAGACAATAACTGAGGCCAACTGGAACATCATGCAGCTCAAGCTAACGCATGCATGCATGCATACTTAGTAAGTACACAATCACAGAACACAAATAGTGTAGTCGCAATTCTAGTGCTTCTGAGCTTCTCGAAGCAGAAACAGCAGTTCCTCTGGAGATGCAGCATGCTGCAGCAAGCTGTTGGAGGGTGTAGTGCAGGGATCAAGCCCTTCCAGGGCACTGCGCACTGCCGGTGTCCTGCCCTTTGCAGCCTTCACTTTCTGAGCCTCTGCCAGCTCTTGTGCTCTCCTCTCAACCTCCTTCAGTCTCTGCAGCGGAGCAACACGCATCTCACACCCACCCACTTGAGCCGTGTCTTCCCACCCCCACCCACTTGAGCCGTGTCCTCCCACCCCCACCCACTTGAGCCGTGTCCTCCCACCCCCACCCACTTGAGCCGTGTCCTCCCACATGTACCCACCTCTAGCAGTATCTGATCCTCCTGCTCATTTGACGTCCTGTCTGTTGAAGCAGGCTCCTCAGCCTCCGAAGGGATCGGTGCTACAAGTCCTGCTATGAACTTGTCCTGGGGCAAAGACCACAAAGCCGCTAACATCCCTACCTCACTCCCCCTCCCCACTTAAAGCACTTACAATGTGTGATTCTTCAAGCTTTGCAAGCTTTCGTTCTCTCTCCAGAACTTCCTTGATGCTAGCTATGCGAATCTTCCTCAGCTCTGCTCTCTTCGTCTTGTACACCTGCTGCAGAGAGCTGCTCCCATTCTTCTCTGAGGGCCACAGCAGGAAGCATGGAGCAGTAGTCAGGCGGCACATTCCACCAAGCACAGACAGAACAGTCCAGTGGTGTCCGTCTATGTGTCTGGGGCCCCTTCCCCTTATTGTCAAGTGGAGTGAGTGAGTGCGTGACTAGCAAAGAGGGGTCCCTACACATTGGCTACTTCCTCCAGGCGTGCTATGGGAGACCCCTTCAGATGACCTTCACCAACCCAGCATCTTAAACGTAACTGCACAGGGTCATGCCAGTTTCGGACAATTTTATGGAAATGTAGTGCTTAAAATCTATATTTGTTTTCATATGAAGAAGAAAACCACTACAATTGGTCGATGGTGAAGAGTATCTCACCGCTCTTCTGTTCCACGGTCTTGCTACCTATGTCCTCTCGACCCAACTTTCGAAATTGTTGCTTTCTGTGCCTCAGCACCGCCGACAGCCACTCTTGATCCAAACCAGTCAGCTCCGCCAAGCTTTCGCTGGCTTCATACAACAGGGCCTCCTCCGAGATTTTGACCGCCATTTCTCACCCAATAGTTACGTCACCATGCGTTGGGACTACTACAGACTGTCCCCCCTTTACTATGAATCTCGTTAATGGGACCCACATGCACACAAGACACATCATGTCATCGTGCGCGTGTCCATGGTAAGACAATCAGTCGATAACCCGGAGTTAGTTTGTTCTCTGTTGGAAAAACTCTGTCTTCTGTGATGAGTAGGTTATATGTTCAGGCAGCTCTGGTCTGGGCAGGTAGGAGAGTGGAGAAGCAGCAGGCAGCCTCGTGCACAAAGGCAATAAGAAGCACACAAATGAACACACTGAGTAATAGTATAGCAGTCAGGTACAAAAGTCAATGCTATTAAATCTTACTTTTCTGTGGAAACGATTTTCTTTTCGGGAGATTAGAATTGTCGGGCTTAGTGTTTTCGGACAGATCTGCTCGCTCTTCGAAAGGCCCAACGTCCTTATTGAATACGGTACTCTTAAGTGCGTGTTCATAGTGTCTTCTTGTTGCTCTGCTGTAGCTCTGGTCAGACGTCCGCTCCACCGCGCACCAGCTCTCTGTGTCCATTTTGATGGTGTTTCTATGACAACAAGACCAATGAATCTAGTTATCTATCTCGGCGCTGTCGGCTGCAGCAGCAGCGCGATGGAGGAGATTCAGGTGAAGCCCTTTGCCTTTCCCCAAGACGTTCGACTGGTCGTGTTTGGAACTAAGCTCTTCAAGGTCAAGGTCGTGTTCAGAGGAGGACAGGTCAGGTAAGCCCGTCCGTCCTGCTGCTCCTGGCCTGTGGACTGGCGACTCTTCGCAAACGGTCCAGCGAGCGAGTTGAGCGCGCTGCCCGTCCCGAGCGTGACCTGTTAGATAACCCTCTCCCTTCTTCCACACCACAGGGAAGAGGACCAGGCGTCGTGCGCGAAGGACGAAAATACACAAAATGAATTAAAGGTGTGCGAAATTGAATGGCATTTAATCTCAGCTGCAAACATGTTACTCTTAAACCGTCCGGATGAATGGTCCGTGTGAAAGCCCAGGCTAGAGTGTCAGTGGTGTAGGGCACGGTAGGACGCAGCACTACTCTTCACCGTCTACCCCCTCCTCCTTCTCCATTGTGCAACTGCCCCAGCTGATCCTGTCGCAGCTCCTTCACTGCCTCTCAGAGGCCAACGCACTTCATCCCATTCAGTCGTCCAGAATGGTGGCCTACCCAAGTAAGGGGAGACAAGTGTGTGTGTGTGGGGGGGGGGGGGGGGAGTGGGGGTCCACAGACCCACTGCAGCACAGTGAAATAGCCGATTCCTGCTCTGTCAAGTACCCACCACCTCATGCGCACACTCCTGTCCTCCTGTCCCACCAGTGCTGGCCCATTGGCAGGCTCAAGCCATCCTGGAGTTCTACCACAAGAGAGTGCGGCTCTCCCCGTATCGCTGTGCCCTCACCATCTTTGTGGAGCTGAAGAGGGGACCGTCCTTTGCGGAGAGGGAGGACAAGGAGCTGTGCACACCGGCAGGTCAGATCATCCCCAGGAAGAGAGGCGTGGCCTCTCCTCTCCCGGCAGATTGGGCCAGTCCGTCAAAGAGGCGTGACAACAGATGCGATGCTGTGGTGTGTGAGCATGTGTGTACAATTGTGTGTGTGTGTGTGCGCGCGTGTGTACATGTGTGTGTGTACATGTGTCTGTGTGTGTGTGTGTGCATGAGTTTGCTAGTGTTCCTCTGTTGCAGCCACACCGCCACAAGCAGACCCAACAATGTAGTCATGGCAACCATGAGCAGCATGCAGTATTGCCTATAGGTTAGTGTGAGGCTCTGTTTTCATGTATGACATCACATGGCATCACATGACATCACATGACATCACATGACATCACATGGCATCACATGACATCACATGACATCACATGACATGTAGCTGCTCTGACAGTTTGTTTACCATGTACTCACAGAGCAAGCAGCCATGCCAACGGAGATGGGCGGGGAGGGGTGTGGCAGTGTAGCATTGGAGACTGCAGGGAAGGGCACCACGGATGAGGATTTGTCCTGTCATGGTCTCCATGGCAACAGGACTAACTGGAGAGAGCAGGAAGGACATGCAAAGGCTGGGATATGGAGGTGGGCCGCAGCTCACCAACACCTCTCACTCTGCCCATCGTCACATGCAGTACCTGAGTACACACGTGGCACTGTGTGTGCACCCACCAACGCGGTCCTCCTCTTGTCTTGTGTAGGAAGCTGTGGACGGGGTTCAGGGGAATGTTCGGCTACTGACTCGAGTAGCTCGAGTGTCTTCAAAGGACCAGACGATAATTTACACAGTGCAAGTCAGGTGCATTGTACCCGCAATTGTGTATCAATAAATAATATAATTATTATGCAATATGTGTAAAATGGCCGACGATGTGAAGTGGCTCCGGTGGTTGATCGCCGACCTTGGGGAGAAGGCTAAGGTAGGTACTAAACTGCATACGGCGGCAGCGCCGAGATTGGCATGGGACATTGTACCGCGTTTGGTTCCTCCAGGAGGATGTGGTGGGAGAGCAGGAGGGAGTGGAGGCCAAGCTGCGCACCCTCCTGGGAGGTGAGCTGGGCCCCACGGGACGGAGGCTGCTGGGACGGGCCTTCGCGGTCATGTACGAGCGAGGCAAGACTATCGGGTTGCACGGGATGATCGGGCGGTGCTGCGACGCGCTCAGGAGCAAGGACGAGGGACAGTCCCCCGCCAACGCGAAGCGGTGCGCCCGCCCACGCAGTCTGGCCTGCAGATTTGTTCGCTTGTGGAGCGAGCCCGGTCCGCCCTTCAGTCACAGCTGTCCGTGTGTGTGTTGTCCTCATGTCGTGCAGGAATGTGCTGGTGGTCCTAGGCACGCTGTACGAGAGCTTTGGACTGATGGCGGGGTCCAGCTTCATGGAGGTGGTGCAGCTCCTCGTCAAGGTTGCCAAGCAACCAGAGGTACATGCTACACTTGTCGTAGTCAGTGTGAGGTGTGTGAGGGCGCCTGGTCCCCTCTGTTGTATGTACGGGTATGTTGTGTAGTACCGCGTGGAAGCACTGACGTGTGGTGCTCGTATGGTGAAGGGGATGGGGCAGTCCTCTAGCTCCGCCCACAAAGAAATCACCAGGCTGTTCAAGAGCTACCTCACAGACCGTTCCATGGAGGTCCGTAAAGCGGCCACTGAGGTGTGAAGCAAGAATCTCACATTGCATTTCCATGGGAAGGGGGGTGGACGGGTGGACCCACCAGGATGCCGCCCCTCCCCTATGCATGTCACTCCTTGGCCCTCCTCCCTGTTACTCTCAGTGCGGCGTGGCCCTGGCTGCTGCGAGCCCCCTGCAGTGTGCCCAGGAGCTGGAGTCCACTGCCGCCCTCTGCTTCAAGGCCACAGAGGGCTCAACAGAGGTGGTGCGCAGCAGCGTGGCAGAGCTCTTAGCTCAGCTCCTCATTGCCTCCCAGCAGCCCCTGCCTCCGCACCAGAAGGGGAAGGTGTGTGGGGCACAGGCTGGACTGCCAGCATGCCCTCTTGTTCTGTAAGGAGGAGCACCTGTTCCTGTCTCTGGTCCACTGTGCAGGTGAAGGCAACAGGAGTGCAGGAAGCATTGGGAGTACTGGCCCAGGGGTTCACGAAAGGTTCAGGGGGGCTTTTCAGGGGTTCGGGCGGAGAGCTGCTGAAGACGGGGGTGGGAGGTGCCTCTGGCGAGGTCCGAGTGACAGCCACGCAGGCCTATGTCCTGTTCCTCCGCGGCATGGGTCCTCACTGGGTGGAGCGGAATGCCCCTGTCCTCCTTCACCACATCCTGGAGCTTCTGTCAAGTGCCAAGACAATTGCCACCCACATTGGGGCAGTGTACGCACGCAACTGCGTCCAGTTTATCCTCGGGGAGGCCTTTGTCCGCATGTTGAGAGAGAGTGTGCAGCTTTACGTGGCACGCCTGCTGTGCTCCATGGCACGGCAGAGTGTGGCCCAAGGAGACAGGCAGGCTGCCGGTGAGGTGGACAAGAAGGCCACCCCGGCCAGCAACCAGAACGAGCTCGTGTGCATTCTCAAGTGCCTGGGACAGCTGGTGGTGAAATTGAACACTGCTGCCCTCCCTCTGGTGGTGAGCATGCTGGGGGCGGGGCATGCACACCCTGCCCCTCCCTCTGGTGGTGAGCATGCTGGGGGCGGGGCATGCACACCCTGCCCCTCCCTCTGGTGGTGAGCATGCTGGGGGCGGGGCATGCACACCCTGCCCCTCCCTCTGGTGGTGAGCATGCTGGGGGTGGGGCATGCACACCCTGCCCCTCCCTCTGGTGGTGAACATGGTGGGGCGGGGGGCATGAGCAATGCATATCAGACTGCATGCTTCTGCAGGTGTTGCACATGTCTGTGTGCGTGTGCGTGTGTGTGTGCGTGTGCGTGTGTGTGTGCGTGTGCGTGTGTGTGTGCGTGTGTGTGCGTGTGCGTGTGCGTGTGTGTGCGTGTGTGTGTGTGCGCACCCATCTATGTACCTATGTACGACTCCCCCTCCCCTCCCCCCTCCTCCCTCTGCCCAGGTGGGTGACTCAGCCTCGTTGGCCCCAGACGGCTCCAACGCTGGACCACTGCTTGAGCTCATCTTGCTTGCTCTGGTCCACGCCAGCCTGGCAGTGCGTCTGGCGGCGGCCTGGTGCCTGCGCTGCGTGGCAGGAACCCTGCAGACCCAGCTGACCACCCTGCTGGACCTCTGCCTCGGCAAGCTCCGACACTTCAGGGGAGCGGCCGATGCCGTCAGTGGTTACTCGTTGGCCGTGGCAGCTCTGCTGGCCAGCGCGAGGCAGTCCCAGCTCGGGCTGCACACATCAAAGATAAAGGTCAGAGGTCACACCTCCCACCGGGGGTGGGGCACTGCGTCTCATGTCGTGAGCAGTGCCAGCTCCCTCCCTCCTCCTCCCCACCTCCCCCTCCCCTCCTCCCCTTCCCCTCCCTCCTCCCCTCCCCCCTTAGCTGGTGCTGGTGTCAGCAGAGGAGCTGCTGTCATCTTCAGACGACTCCCAGAAGCTTTCTGCCCCCCTCAGCCGGGCAGCATGGACCATGATCGGGGCTAGCTGCACTACAGGTACTTGCCACAGACTTTCCATCACCTCCCATCCCTCCCCTTCCTCACACCTCCCCTCCCCTGCCCTCCCCTCACTCCTTTCCTCCCCTCCCCTCCCCCACCTCTCACTCTTCTCCTTCCCTCCCCTCCCCTCCCTTCCCCTCACTCCTCTCCCCTCCCCTCACTCCTCCTCCCCTCCCTCCCAGGCAGTGCCCTGCTGAAGCCCCACCTGGGGAGGGTGGTCCAGTTGTGGAAGGAGACCTTCCCCCGGTCCATGAAGGAGCTGCGAGTGGAGCAGACGCAGACCAACAGTGAAGGACTCTTTGCAGTCATCGAGAGGAGAGCAGGAGCCTTGGCAAGTGCGTGGGGGAGGGGCATGTGTAACCCTGTGTGTTTGTGTACAATACACGCATCACTGGCTCCGCCCCCTGTGTGCCTCCTGTCCCGGCTGCAGGCATGGGCCACGTCATCCAGCACTGCAGTGAGCTTGTTGATGAGCAGGTGCTAAAGAGAGTGCTGGTCTCTGTCAACTCCACCGTGGCCATACTGGGGAGGTCAGTAGGGCGTGGTTGGGAGGCGGGGCAGAGGTGGGAGGCGGGGCTGCCGGCAAACAGTGTAGTCGCATGTCCCCTACTTCCTCCCCTGGCAGCATGTCGACTGCACTGAAGACGCCGATGCCAGAGGTGAATGCCAAGATGGCTCTGCTGAGACTGCGACTCTATCGCACACTCATTTCCCTTCCGCCAGCAGCCTTTGAAGGTCGGTTCTTTGTGGTACAGCTGTTAAGGTGAAACACAGCCAACCCTTTCCCCTTCTCCTCTCCTCCCCTCCCCCTCCCCTCCCCCTGCTGTGGTACAGGCTGCTTGAGTGGCATCCTTCGGGAGTTAGTGGGGGAGTTCTCTCTCAGCACAAACATCTCAGCCACCACCACATCACTGATGAAGACACTGGTTGACTTTGACATGGGGATGGTCCTGGAGGCGTGGTCCAGGGAAACCGATCACCAAGCCCTCGAACAGCAGGTACACATGCAATCAACAAATGCCACTCAAGAGTGCAGGCACCACAAGGAACTGTCCTCTTCCCCTCTTCTCCCCTCCCCTCCCCTCCCAGCTGGAGCCCCACAGCGCTGCTGGTGCCGGCTCCCTTGAACATGACCCTCACACGGTGTTCACCAATGAGGTGGGTAGACCTGTACTGGGCTCTTGCATTGACGTTTACTAGCCCTGGGCTCCTATTAACCTACTTTTAGGGTGATAGCATTCCTGGACCCCTCCCCCTGGGTGTGGCCGTAATTGATGCATCAGTGCTCCTGTTTGGAAGGGTTTTCCCCCGAGTCTCCCAGAGCCACAGACAGCAACTGCTCAGCCATTTTCTTCCCGCACTCAGACAGGGGAAGTCCCAGAAACAGTTGGCAGTTCAGATCAATATGTTTTCTGCTTGTCTATGTGCCTTCAAGGTGGGTCCAGCGGGGCAGACAGGGGTCTGGTTTGGGTAACGTGGAACACATGCACATGCAGTGCTCCTGTTTCCCGTAACAGAACTTGGCCATTGCCAAGGACATCCTTGGGGAGCGTGAGGTGACGTCAGTCGCTCATGACATTGTGCAACTGGCTCTGTCCAGCCCAGACCAGACAGTGCGGTGCATGGGGGCGGAGGCTCTGGGCCGCTTAGCCCAGGTCTGCAGTGGCAGCAGTCAGGTGGGGCTGGTCCAACAGAGCTTTGACCTGCTTAAGACCAGTCGGGACATCAGCCTCCGCACTGGCCACTCCCTGGGGCTGGGGTGTGTCCACCGCTGCTTGGGGGCGGTGGGGGCAGGGCAGCACATTGGAATGAGCGTTGCCCTCCTGCTTGCCCTAGCCAAGGACAGCACAGCGAGTGTGTGCCAGGTGAGGTGGGAAGGAGAGGGAGGGGGTGAGGGCAGCTAGTCGAACCTGCGCTTCCCTTCAGGTGTGGGCCTTGTTTGCACTGGCTCTGATTGTTGACTCGGGAGGCCCGCTGTTCAGGGCCCACACTGAGAGTGCCTTGCAGGGCGTCGCCCAGCTCCTCCTGACCACACCCTCTCAGGAGGTGGGCGTGTACCGGTGCCTTGGTAGGTGCCTGAACTCGCTGATCACGTCCCTGGGACCTGAGCTCCAGCTCTCCTCGGCCTCCATCAGTGAAGTACGGGAGCGGAGCCTGCTGTGTGCACAGGTGCTCCTGGACCACCCCGACCCCTTTGTGCAGGCCGCAGGACTGAGCTGCCTGCAGCAGCTGCAGGTGTACGCCCCGCAGTTCGTGGACCTGGACAAGACCGTCAGGTGGGACTCACACACACACACACACACACACACACACACACACACACACACACACACACACACACACACACACACACACACACACACACACACACACACACACACACACACACACACACACACACACACACACACACACACACACACACACACACACACACACACACACACACGCACACACACACACACACACACACACACACACCTCCTCCTTCGCTACGTGAGAAAGAGTCCACTACTAAAGGTGTAGTCCAACCTGGCCATCGCTTCCCTCAAGACTTTGTCCATGAAACAGTTGAGAAGTAGAGGGGACAGGACACAGCCCTGCCTGACTCCTGACTTCACCTAGAAACTAGGGGACACACTCTCATCTGCCCTCACCTGGCACCAGGTCCCGCGTGCAGTTCTGGGACGAGGTCATTGTACAAACTTCTGGCGTTTCTTCTCTACAAGCACTGTTGTGTCTGCTGAAAGCCACTGCCTCTGTGGTTGTCTCCTTCTCTGTAGGCGCTTCTCTGCACATTCCACCACTGCTTCCTTCAGTTCCTTCCATACTGCTTCAGCACTCTCCTTCTCCTTTCTGTCACTGAAACGCTTCTCGACCTCTTCCATGTACTCAACTCGTCTATCTGGCTGTTTGAGACACTGTACATTTTCCCTTTCCTGCACTGGACCTTCTTTGCTGGCTTCAGCCTGAACGAGGCAATTACCAACCAATGGTGGTCACTGTCAATGTCTGATCCTCTGTACACCCGGGTGTCTAGCACTGATGGTCGTAGCCGGTGTCTCACTATTACGTAATCCTTCAGACGTGGCTCAGCCCTCTGGTTTGGTGGATACCAGGATGCTTGATGGATGCGATGCACTTGTGTGGGAACAGACTGTTGGTGATGGTTAGGTCATTACTGCTGGCAAAGGACACCAGTCTCTCTCCATTGTCATTGGTCCTCCCACACACACACATACACGCACACACACATACACGCACACACACATACACGCACACACACATACACGCACACACACACACACCCACACACACATACACCCACACCCACATACACACACACACACATACACGCACCACAGCTGTGCCAGTCTCTACTATTGCGCTCTCCTGCTCCCCCTTGCAGGGCAGTGTGTGCGGCCTTCAGTGACCCTGCAGTGGTGCTGAGACGCACAGTAGCCAACTGCCTGAGGCAATTTTCCCAGGTGGAGCCAGCTGGCGTGCGGCGTGTGGCATCTGCGGCCCTCAGTGGCAACCTTGAGGAGCTGGTGGTGCGCCGCCTGGACTGGGAGGTGCACGAGGGACTGGTGGAGGACCTGAAGGAGGTGCTCCTCAGTTTGCTGTCGTCACTGGCGCCGCAGGACCCCATGTACTGGCTGCAGTTCTGCAACCGCTTGCTTGCAGCCTCCTCTGAGGGGAAACCCCTGGACCTCCCCAGCGAAGGTGCAGAGGAGGAGGATGAGGAGGCAGGAGCCCTCCACATAGCCCGGGAGGGAGAGGGGGAGAAGGCCGCTGCTCCCAACTGGCAGACCAGGCTGTTTGCAATGGAGCTGGTGCAGAAGGTGTACTCGTCTTGTCGGAGCAACCCCGCCCACTTTGACCAGTCACTGGCAGTCAAACAGAGACAGCAGACTGGAGGTGTGTGGAGTTCCTGAGAGTGCACACACGGACACGCACACACACAGCACACACACAGACATGCACACACACAGACAACACACTGGAGGTGTGTGGAGTTCCTGAGAGTGCACACACACACACACACACACACACACACGCAGATGCCACACATTCTTGCACACTATTAGTGCTTCTAATGTTAGTAGTTGGTGGTCTGTGTACTTTGCCAGCCGTGAGGTATGTGAGGCATGCATACTCCGAGTGGTGCGTTCCATCCTCTGCACTTTCAGTGATGGGTATTTTTGGAAAGGAAAGTGCACCATGCTGCCAGCAAAGTGATGTCACTTCTCTGTGTTTGCTGATAAACACTTTCTGTATGCAAACAAGTGTGGTGCATGTGTGTGTGTAGTGTGTGTGTGGTGTGGTGTGTGTGTGTGTGGTGTGTGTGCTTGTGTGTGTGTGGTGTGCGTGTGCACTGTGTGGTACATTTTCATGATACCTTACACATGCCTCCTTCCATCGTTCTCCTCTCCGATGCCCTCCCCTGCCCCCCTGTTAGGTGACTTCCTTGTGTTCCATCTCTCTGATGTGGTACGCACATCATTCCTAGCCGCCACGTCTGATGTGCTCCAGCTGCGGGTGGGCGGGTACCATGCCCTGGGGGAGGTGGTGGGCCTGTTTGCTCAGACACCCGACCCAGACTACCCTGGACACAGCTTGCTGGAACTGTACCAAGCACAGGTAAGGGAGGGGGGCAAGGGAGGGAAGGGGAAAGGAGTGAAGCGAGAGTGGTATGTTGCTTGATGCCCCTGCTCAGATTGGTGCTGCCCTACGTCCGGCCTTCACCGCCGACACTCCTCCCCACCTCACTGCTATTGCTTGCCAGGTGAGCACACACAGCGGTTGACCTTGGCGTGTGTGCACAGTCAGCAAGGCTGGTGTATAGTGGGAGCGGTTCCCATGCCATGCGTGTACGTACATATGACAGGCATGCCCACCCAATGAGTGGCTACTAGTGGCGTTACAGCCGGCAATTTGTGCAAGTGGGGCTCTTATTAGTGAGGTGTGGACCAGCTACGTACATGCCACACCCCCACCCCGCCCCCCAGGTGTGCGGCCAGTGGCTGGCCTGTGGTGTATCTGGTGATGTGGGAGACCTCAGCCGAGTGCAGCAACTGCTGGTGACCTCACTGCAACGAATACAGCGAAGGGGTGGGGCCCAGCCAGAAGGGGGAGGGGCCCAAGAATCAAGGGACACACAGTTTGGTGAGGCAGTTTCTACTCTGGAGAGTCTAGCGGTGCTGCGGGCGTGGGCAGAGGTGAGGCAGACTGGGGTGGGGTGGGGGGAGTGTCACTGACGGCCACGTCCACTGCGTGTGAGCTCGTGTGCCTCTCCTGCAGCTGTACATCAAGATCTTCCTCAACAGCGACCCTCTGCAGCAGGAGAAGGGAACTGAGCTGGTGCAGGACCACCTGGCCCTCCTCGCCAAGAACTGGCTGGCTGCCGTGCGCGACTACGCCCTCATCAGTCTGCCCCCGCAATTCACCTCCCAGCTCCCGGCTCGAGGGGCCTTCTTCACGCTGGACACGGTGGACAGCGTGAGGGGGCACTACAGGGACTGCTGGCATGTCCTGCTCCATGCCACCACACTGTGGCAGAGTGGGAGGGGCCACCTAGCAAAGGAGCCGAGCCCCGCCCACAACCCGCAGGGCCAATTTCCGGGGACTGTCCCTCTGGAGGGGGATGCCTCACGTGAAGTGTTCTACCTCCTCCTGGGACTGGTGGTGCAGGCGCTGTGCGACGCCAGCGTGCTGGAGGCAGACCCTGTCATTATGTCGCTAATGCAGTCCCTTCACACTCTCCTCAGCTCACCGTGGGCCCGGGTCCACGTGGCCGACGAGGGGGGCGTGGCTGTGGAAGCCCTGAGTGTGCTGCACCGACTCCTCCTCACCTGCAAGAGGGAGGCCGTGCACCTTGCTGCTCTAAGGACGGCCAGACTAGTTGCCAACAATCTCACAACTGCCCCCCGCCCCACCCCCCACGCTGCTGGCCTGTCAAAGGTGCTGATGAGGGTCGCAGCATGCTTCCTGAAAGAACGCTTGCCTCTGAATCAAGATGGTTACCAGAAGGCTCCTGCAACCAGAGAGGGCTGCGACCTGCTCTCTGCCTCCGTTGACCTCCTCCCTTCAGTCCTGCACCTCTCTCCGGAGGATGAGGTGGAGGGCAATGCACCGGCCGTGCTGTACATGCTCTTGACAGCTATTGCACAACCTTCCATCTACTCTGCCTGCGGTGCAGCCGTGTTGACTGCGCTGAAGCGAGCCCTTGCTGCTGTCTCAGACCCGGCCCCCCTGGTCCAGTCCTGCCTGGCGGCTCTGATGGAGCACCAGCCCACCGCCCCTGTGGACCTGACCGCACTAGGGTGTGACCTTAAGCTGGTGGTCATGGCAACACTGCTGCTAACCCCTGGTGTGGTTGTCACTGGGGAAGTCCCTCAAGTTTCCTCTTCGGTGGACTTCATCACTGGCTGCCTTTCTCAGGATGCTGAGGTATGCGTCATGCACACCTCAGCAGAGAGGTATGAGCATGGTGGATCACCCAACTGGCTCCCCTCCTCCCCTCCTCCCCTCCCCTCCTCCCCCTCCTCCCACCTTCTTCCCCTCCCCTCCCCTCCTCCCCTCCTCCCCTCCCACCTTCTTCCCCTCCCCTCCCCTCCTCCCCTCCTCCCCTCCTCCCCTCCTCCCCCTCCTCCCACCTTCTTCCCCTCCCCTCCCCTTGCCCCTCCTCCCACCTTCTTCCCCTCCCCTTGCCCCTCCTCCCACCTTCTTCCCTCCCCTCCCCTCCTCCCTCTCCCAGCCTGTTGTACGTGCTCATGCTGTGCGGACCTGCTGTTTGCTGTTGGAGGGGAAAGCCCCAGCTCAGAATGCATACCTGGTGTGCCGACTGGTGCCGTGTTTGGTGGGTGTGGTCACAGGGGCAGTAGAGCAGGGCCCAGAGCTGACAAGGGACGGGGCGGGGCTGGCTCTCCAGGCGGCCCAAGGCGTAGAGGGTGTCTGCTTGGCACCCGGCACAGGTACAGCTTGTTTGCTTGCACACCTCCCACCGCACACATGGCCTTCCTTCACTCGCCCCACATCTTGTCCTAACCCTGCAGACCAGAGGCTGGCAGAACTCTACTTTGCCCTCCTCCTCTCTTTGCTGGGGGAGGGGCTGCCTGAGGGGGTGGGGCAGCATGCCACACACACCTTTGCCATCCAACGGCTCAAGGAGCTGGGTCCGCTGCACGTCACGGCCATGAGGAGTGTGGTGTTGGCCGACCCCCGGCAGAAGGCCAAACTGGAGCGGGCACTCCAGACCAGCTCCACCCTGCCTCCTCCCGCCACCGGCCGGCAGAGAGCACCGGCCGCACCCAAGGCCCCCACCATCACACTGAGGCAGGACTTTAGCAACTTTGCATTTTGACCGACTCAATTTGGTCAGTGTGAACTTGATTTACAGTGTACATTGTCTGGTGTTTCAAGAGGGAATGACGGGCCATAGTCAGTGAGTATGGTCATTTGAGCTAGTGTTGAATGTGTGTTAAGCCACGGATGTCTACAGCTGAATCCCACAACTCCGCAGCACTTCTTCAGAAGCTGCAGCTGCAGTGCTGTCGGCACAGCAGTGGACAGGGGCATGTACTTGGACATCCATTACAGGAATGGGGCAGAGGTAATGAAGTGCTAATTAAATCTGACCAGTCCGTTGCCCCAGCTCTCTCAAAATGGCCTCCAGAGTGATTGCCGAAGGTACCATTGTGTCGCGCACCCGCGGTCTCATGCGAGTTGGTATCCTGAAGCAGGCCCCAGCGTGGCTGGCCGTGGTAGAGCGGTTCCCGCCCATCTCTCCTCCCGTGTACCGCGCCAAGCCAAGGCCAGGCAGACCGCCCGTTGTGAAGCTGCCCGCGGACGAACTGAAGGTGGCCTTTTGGAGCGGTTATGACGTCACATGGAGGGCGCTGGACAAGGAGGAGCGACACTCGTTGTTTGAGGGACATCCCTCAAATGCCACCCTCTGCGACAAGTAAGTACGTATGCGCGGTATTCACGTCACTCCATGGGCATTAGTGCATGATCCGAGTACTTTGCAACGTGGTGCGTATTCCAGGCCCGCCGGAGGTGTTTGCATGCCCTCACATCCAGACCAGGAGAGTGGCGTAATCAAGCTCATGTTGGACACTTTCAATCAGGAGCTCGTGTGGACCATGACTTCGCCTTACACACAGCCACTTGATACATACCTATAGAATAGACATGGACACATGTGTGAGGGCACTTTCAAACAGGAGCTCGAGTGGTGCGATTCAGCATGTGTTACTAAAGTTATATGCCAGCTCGGTTTTGTATAGGTATTTTAGTGTACACACTCCAGTACTGACAGGTGCAGGTGTCTGGAACAGCAGGCATACCAGGACGATTGATTGTGCAGTTCACTCACTCACAGATTTGCTCACTGTTGAATTCTCTGTATATGGGTATACGGAGACTTCTATTTTGTGCATACATTGATGATGACTATCCAAACTTACAGAACCACATTTGGAGTGTAGGGTGAAGTGGGTCATGTTCTTCGTGACAAGTAAGAACCCTCTAAATGGGTGACACGCATATTTCATGGTTTGAGAGAGTGTGTGTGTGTGTGTGACAACAGGCTACATGATTGAGGCAGGAGGTGGAGTAGCCGACAGGGGGGGGGGGGGCTTAACTGAGAGGATGACCAAAAGGAGCTGTTTGAGCTTAGCTTGAGGACTAAGTCAGTCACATATGTCATTGAGAACTAGAGGAATTGCGAGTCGTTCCTGGGCAAGAGAGGGAAGTGAAATACAGTGTTGGCATCGGTGAATGTGTCCAAGGGGAACAATGGGTGTTGAGATAAAGAAGTTGCAGACTTCGTAAATGCCCACTATCAGACGGCAGGAGGAAAAGATAACTCAGAGGAGAAAGTAATGTGCTGGGGTCATGTGGTGTGAGTGTGCATGCCTCCCGAATGCTGTAACTGACCATGGAGATAGGAGCAGATACTTCTGCTTACTGTGGCAGTGGATGGGGAAATTCAGCTGGAATGACTTTGACAGAACTGATCATGGTGGCTGTGGATGATTTAACCCTTGAGCTGCCGAAAGAATGAGGATGTTTTGAGCAGCAAATTTAGTGCTTAACCAAGTAAAGGAAATTGAAGATCACATCAACTGGAAGTGAAGAGCTTAATCCTGGTAGAAATGTTAGTGTACTGTATTTTTGACTCTTACACTGCACTAAAAATAGCCTTCCCAGTAATCTTTCGAGATGTCTAAGTGGTTAGGTAAATCAGTCATGCTTTTCTCGGTTCATACACAAGCTACGTAGAGAATCTGTCAATTCAGACGTATTGGAAGCTTTCAGCTACCATATTCAGTAAATGAAGGGAGCTGAAAGGTATCGGATTGTGTGAATATTGAAAGTGGCATTGGCTGCTGCAGATCAAAAGGCATGGCGTTCCCGCGAATGTGCATGTTGTAAGGACATTCTTTACCGCATATGAGATCATGAGGTCATCCATCCATTCAGTCTGTTAGTGCATTCCATGTATGGCTCTCAGTGCCCCATTGTCTTGCGTGTATGCATTCTCCAGTGTCCTGTGTACTCCTCTTCTTTCTGCTCAGCACCCTTTGCTCTTTGGGAGGGTGGTGTTGTGTTGCCTGTTGCCACTTTGGTAGCTTGCAGTGCCGGCGTCTGCAGCTAATTCAGGCATTGCATGCATTGTGTGCATGGATGTGTGGTACTGTGTTGGGATGTCCAGGGTATCATTCCCAATCCAGATTATCCCAATCCCTTAAAAATCTTGCGTGTTTGGCATTGCCACTCCAAAGTATTCCATGCACGCATTATGGTCTCATACCAGAGGCAGCCCTGTATGGAGCGCCATCCTTAGCAAAAACAATATTAAATATTCAATGGCCGCGAATATGTATATGCAATGACCTCCTAGATGGCTGCGAGTTTATATGCAATGGCTACGTATGCATGTGATGCCAAATCACACCGGCGACGGTGATCATACTCTATAGCTAAAGCCACAGGCAGGTCATGTCAGGTGACAGGAAGGGCTACATGACTTCGGGCCCCCGCCGTGCACTAGGGCCAGATGAAGGAGCTGTGCTTGTATTTGGGTACGAGACAGACAGAGACAGAGAATGGACAGCGCCGAGTACAAAGCGCTAACGTCATCCAGCAGCACCTGTCACCTGACGTGCCTTGCCTGTCCGTGGCTACAGCTAGATAGAGTACGTCTCCGTTGGCATCGCATATAAATTCACGGCCATCACATACATCCGCTGCCATCGAATATAATATTGTTTTGCTGAGGATGGTGCTCCATAGCCCTGTTGTGCTTTCTGAGCATGCATGCATTTCTGATGGTTGGTTGGGTACTGCAGTGTGCGCATTCATGTGTGTAGGCTTACAGCGAGGCAGTGCTTGCTGATGGAAGAGAGAGGGCTTGATGCCCACCGGGCCGGGCAGGAGGCCCTTCTGTGGGTGCAGAAGGAGCATGGGGCAAGGAGCAAGCTCACACGGAAGTTGAATCAAGTGTGTGTGTGTGTGTGTGTGTGTGTGTGTGTGTGTGTGTGTGTGTGTGTGTGTGTGTGCTGTGTGTGCTGTGTGTGCTGTGTGTGCTGTGTGTGTGCTGTGCTGTGTGTGTGCTGTGTGTGTGCTGTGTGTGTGCATACACTACCTGACGCGTGGTGTGTCCCAGCATGGCACGCTGGAACATTCACAACACAGCCACTCCTCCTCCCTCCTGTACAGGAAGTGGCTGTGTCACTTGCAGTGAAGAAAGACGTCGCAGATCTGATGCAATTACTGACCTGAGGGGGTTGGGTGTCTCAACAAGTGTGTCCCGCTCAGCAACTCTCCCTTGTCATGTGTTTTATTTGTCACCATTCCTTGTGTAAATGTGTGTGCGTGCGTATGTGTGTGTGAGTTCATGGAATCATCGTTCGTGTCAGGAACCCATTCAGCAGTGGATTGTGTGAGGACAGCGAGTGTGTGAACAAAGTGAAGATGTGTGCCAGTGAGAAATCACAGACTTGAACGTTGCACTATGATGGAGTCATTAGTTACCATTACCGCTACCAGTAACACCACTGCACACCACTTAAAACATAATTTTGCTACTTGTTGTCCTACATTCACTTGAGTTCAACACCGATTCTTCTGTCCACCATTCCTTCCATCCTTCCATTACTCCACCTGCACCAAACCCTAACTCCAACAGACCTTGCACTTCCCTGCTGTCTCTCTCACGGTAACATAACGAGCAAATGCATCCCCACAAACAGTGCTGCTTGAGGGGAATTTCCTCCTAATTAACTCATCTTTATGTTAACTGCATGAGCTGAAATGATATGATGCAAACGACTGGACAGGCCATATGTACTCCACACTACGGTTGTGTAATGTGGAGTATCCATGGTCCGGCTTATTCAGGCGTGGCTGACTCAGAGCTACGACTGATTAAGTCACCACAAATTGCAATGTGCATTCTTCTCATAGTGGTACCGGTTGGCTGCCGTCCTTCATGCCAATCTGGGCCACTGCGGCTGGTTCAAGGGACAGAGACCAAGAGTCATCGCTGCAGGACCTCCTCATTCATCTCTCCTCCCTCGTAGCTCACCCAACTGCTGTTTCACGCCCTTGTCTACTTAAGGGCTGCCTCGATGGCATCCTTGATTTTCTTCAGCTTGGCCTCAGAATCAACGTAGCCATCACCATTCTGGACAGTAGTAACACGCACAGGCACATGCACCTGTCACACACATGGTCTAGTCTTTTACCACCCGAGGTAGTTTGGACTCTCTGCCTGCTGCGTCTACTGCAACCATTGCGACATGGGACAGCCCTGCCTTGATCCATGCTTTACCTCAAGCCATCTTGACATCTCGACTTTATTATGTTATTACTATTATACTATTACACTAATATAAATAGTTATAATATACATATAATAAATAAATAATAATAGTAATTATATAATTTGTCCCTATTTTAAATGATGAGCTAATTCGATCACATGGCCTAACACTAAAAGTCAAGCAGAGCCCATTGACCCCAACACTGATGCGGCATTGCCACGCTGCAGGGCTACGGACACCTGCTGGAGGAGGAAGGCCCGTGCCCTGACCTCTTGTGTGACTGTGCGGACCCGCCTGGCGATCTCTGCGAACAGGTCCAGGGCTCCAGTGCCAAAGGCCCCAGAGGTCTCCACCACCACCGGAACGAAATGATGAGTACGGGCAATGATCTCATACTTGCTTCTCTTTCTCATCTCGGCCTGTCCTGCAACAGCTCGTGCTTCCGTCACGCCCTGGGCCAGGTGGGACAAGGCAAATGTGTCCGTGCAGGAAACGTCCCAGACAAGCATATATAAATATATATATAAATAACTATGTAGACTGAAAATGACCAAAGATTGAAAACAGAGTTAAAAACATTCATGCAAATTGTTTTCTAGCATTGGATGATGGCCTATTGTTGGAGTGTATGTGCATGCTTCATTGCAACTGGAACGGCACACAGCCGGAGCTGATGACATAGTTCTCCAAGCTCCAGTCCTCGGTGTCTGAGTCTGTTGTGCACCCCTTAAGACGTATGACCTTGATGGACGTGGAGATGGGTTTGCACTGGTAGAGTGAGTTGTTGTGGAGGAAGACAGTGCTGCTGCACTTGGCATGGTGCAGGAAGGCCGGTACACGGCCAGCATCGTAGTCGCACTCATAGGTCCACTGACACAGGGACTGGCTGCTGTTAGAGAGGGCGGTGGCAGTGGGCAGTGCTTCTCCCGTGTCTCTGCATTTGGTGTACTCTGACATGTGGTGTTTACCATTCTGCACAGTGCTGTGTCTCTTCCAAGATGCTGACCTGGTCTCGTGGTGCACACCGACAGGGAGGGTGTAGTTTTTCTGTCTGACTGAGGACAAGAAGAGTCGCCATGCAAGTGTGGGGTAGTCGGTGGCAATGCTGCTGCAGTTCTGTGATGGCCTCTCGGCTACTTGGCTGTTTGGAGGAGACCTTGTGTGCCGCAGTGGTGCAGGAGCACTCTGATGCAGGATGGCAACCCACACTAGCATCATCATCATTACTGCTTGGTTTGGCTGCATTTTCAGTTGTAGACACTTCTATTGCACAAGCACCGCTGTTGTCACTAATCGACTGCTGCTTTCCTTTTCTTTGAAGTTGATAACTTGATTAGGTGTGCTTGGCTGTTCATCTCTGTCAGTTTTTATACCCCAGCCGGCCCCATCTGGCTGCAGGTCCTATTAGTGACATAATGTCCTCACCTCACCAAGAATAGAAGGTCTTCCATTGATTTCATTGGTGGGTTGTTGATTGAAATGCATGGTGCTGTAATCCCCATAGAAAATATGCACAGCATACCATGAATACATCAATAACTGGTTACAACTGGTGTCCACTGCACTTCCCAGTGGTCTTCCCAAGGCATGGGCTACCACTGGTAACACAGTGAGTCTGCCCAGGATTGCGTTTGGGAGGCGGGCACAGGTAGTTTAAGTATTAAGTTTTAAGTATTGCCTGATCAAATACAAGATTTCGTTTCCATGCTCGCTCCCTTGTTGGAACCATAACTTGCGATATATAGAAATGTTTACATTATTACTTGCATCATTTTAGTATGGACACTCATTTTTTCACTCACGAAATGAATCAGTTCAAGCTTAGCACAAATTGTAGTATTGATAATTTTAACTCCAATGCATCAAATAGGAAGAATCTGCATCTGTAATCATCTGGGAGATGGCTTAGACCACGCCATCTGAAGATTCTATTAGCGAACAGTGCCTATGAGGAACAGGCAAGGAATTGTATTCTGGCTGTGAGAAGCAAATATCACAATGGCTACCATCACATGGCTACTGTATTACAGAGGGAGCTCCGGCCACTCCTCACGCTCGCCAGAAATGGCAGCCTGGAGGCAAGCTTCGGCTTGGTGCGAGGTACTAGAGCTTCTCATTAGCATTGCAGTGAGGTCCGATTGCTTTATCATATTATATTTTAATGTTATTCATTCACCATAGCATTCACTGTCATAGGTAGCTAAAGATTAGAATACACTATAGTTATGACTCCTTGATTGATTAATTTATTAATCTCTTTAATATTTTTATAAACGGACACTATGTCCATACAGTGCAAGTTGAAGAATACAATGGTATGTAAGTAGTGTGAATAATGATAATTTATATAGTGTACTCTTGGGCACTGTAATTTATATTTTGCATTATTATAATGCGCAGTACGTGTCAGTGATTGTCTGGTAAGCCAGCTGTACTTAGTGGCGTTGGTACAACTGCAGACGAGATGCATGGAGTGTGTGCCGTGGATTGCAGGCTCCACACGGCCGACCACCATTTCCCTCTGTGGCACCATTACATGGGTGTGGGGATGGTGTTGTGGAGACACAGAATCCTGAAAGAAAGACTTGACTTCAGCAAATCTTCTTGCCATGATGCGCTTGCCTTACAACTGTTCGTACTACTACAAGTTCGTTCTAGCCTCGAACTGATCAGTTTATTGTGCATGATGAGAAAATTGAGTGTCCGATAATACATTGTCCGATATCTACAGTTGGGGGAAATTGTCTCGCGAACATATTTCCACTCCGAGAAAAATGGCTGGTATTGGTGGCATCGCCCTGACCAAGCATGGCGATGAACTATGCTTCGAAGAATCCATCTTCTTGGAGCCCGAGTTCAATGCTGAACGTTTCGTGTCATCCTGTCGCCGCCGAGTGACCCTGGAACACCTGCGCGTGGACCTGGAGGCCTTCTTCAAAACGCTCAAGACATCCCTGGTGGAGCTCATCAACAGCGACTACGCTGACTTCGTCAGCCTGTCGGCTAAGCTGGTAGGTCCTGTGGCAGGGTAGTGTGACCAGTAGCTCTTTTACTTGCTGTCATGTAGCTATGCGCAACTGTTGTCTCCTATTTGATTTGCCTTTCAATGCACACACGCACGCAGGCTGGACTGGAGAGCTCTATCGCGTCCCTCTCTTCTCCTCTGGGCCAGCTCAGGGAGGAGCTCTTGGTAAGAGCTTCGTGCATCTGAGTGAGGGTGGCCCTCCGATGGACAGTGCTCTGATATGGGCATAGATAGAGTGGTACATTTGGACCCAGACCAAATGTGAAATATTTGGAGCCCCCACTTCAAAGAGTGAAATTATTGACCCTTGGAACTATATTTTAGAAATTTGCTGATATATAATATTTGGACTGCCCTTGAAATATTTGGTTAGCCAATAAGTTTAGAGCAATGGAATTGTTTTGACAGAGTCCAATTTTCATATGACAATGTGCTGTGTGATGGGCCGTGTGATGGTGTGCCGTGTGCTGTGTGATGGGCCGTGTGATGGTGTGCCGTGTGCTGTGGGATGGTGTGCCGTGTGATGGTGTGCTGTGTGATGGTGTGTTGTGTGGTGTTGCTGTAGAGTGTCCGTGGCTCCATCCAGAGTGTACTCCAAGCAGTGGATGGCCGACTGCAGCACCGGCGTGAGGTACAGGAGCAAAAGGTGATGGACATGTATTGGATGCACGTACTGTGTGTTTGCTAGTGCATATGGTGTAATGTGTACTGTGGTGTGGTGTGATGTGAGGTGTGGTGTGATGTGAGGTGTGGTGTGGTGTGAGGTGTGGTGTGATGTGAGGTGTGGTGTGGTGTGGTGTGGTGTGAGGTGTGGTGTGATGTGAGGTGTGGTGTGATGTGAGGTGTGGTGTGGTGTGAGGTGTGGTGTGAGGTGTGGTGTGGTGTGGTGTGATGTGAGGTGTGGTGTGGTGTGGTGTGAGGTGTGGTGTGATGTGGTGTGAGGTGTGGTGTGATGTGGTGTGGTGTGGTGTAAGGTTTGGTGTGATGTAGTGTGGTGTGGTGTAAGGTGTGTAGTGTGGTGTGGTGTGGTGTGATGTGAAGTGTGGTGTGGTGTGAGGTGTGGTGTGATGTGGTGTGGTGTGGTGTGATGTGAGGTGTGGTGTGGTGTGAGGTGTGGTGTGATGTGGTGTGGTGTGGTGTAAGGTTTGGTGTGATGTAGTGTGGTGTGGTGTAAGGTGTGTAGTGTGGTGTGGTGTGGTGTGATGTGAGGTGTGGTGTGTACAGTGTAATGTGTGGTGCGGTGTAAGGTGTGTAGTGTGGTGTGATGTGAGGTGTGGTGTGTACAGTGTGATGATTGTGGTGTGGTGTGCAGGTGTACTTAGAGCATGTGGTGGATGCACTTGAGGCTGTGGACTCTCTGGAAGGTTTGCTCTGCGGAGGAGGGCAAGAGAAGGGGACTGCGGTAGAGGGTGTGGGGTTGACACGGGCTGCGGTGGACTTCAACCACCTCCACTTCTTGGTGTCCCACACTGGGGACCACACCCTGGTCAGAGGGCTTACACCGGTGAGAGGGAGGGAGGGAGGGAGGGAGAGAGGGAGAGAGGGAGAGAGAGGGAGGGAGGGAGAGAGGGAGAAGGGGGAGGGAGGGAGAAAGGGAGGGAGAAAAGAGAGGGAAAGAGAGGTGTGGGAAGTGCTTGGTACACAGTGAGGCTGTGGATTGTTGGCACATGTGGTGAGCAGTGTGTGTATGTCCCTTCCCTGAAGAGAATACAGCGGGTCACGCTAGCCCTGCAAGGATTGCTGGAGGATGCCTTCACCTCTGGCCTGCGTGCACAGGACAGACACGCCGTCTACGAGTGCCTACAGACCTACGCTGTGGTCAGTCGACAGGCATCTGCTGAGGATATGTATCGGATGGAAGTGCGCCGATATATGGAGAAGGTATGGAAACAGATCTACATAGTTCTGTTCCTAGTTCCCTTTCCAATGTTGTGTGTGTGTCATCTTTTCACTGCCATGGGACTCCCCTAGTGCAATTGGTGTGGTATGCACTCCTCCGAGGTAATGCACAGTGTGCAGCTAGGCCAGGCCTGGAGCGGCCCTAGATGGATGTAGCTGAGCGGAGCGCCGATGACAGCATGGCTACTAGGTGATGCTAGGTGCAGTGTTGAGCAGCTGTAGGGTTGCCCTACCCATGACTGGCATCCTGCTGGATCCTTGTGCCAGCAACTGAATAACAGGAAACAAAGGGGCTGTGAGGTCATATGAAAAGAGCTATACACCAGTAATCTGCAGTGTGTGTGTGCATTCCAGTGACACACTGTGCATACTTCATCCGCTGACGTCACTGCTGACCCGTGCTAGCTTCCATGGTGCTGTCCCACAGAGCCCCCTCATGTTTTCACAGAGTGCACACCCATTGTTCCAATTCCCGCCCTGCCCCTGCAGGTGGTCACGCCCAGGGCGTTGGTCGCTGGAGCACAGGGGCTGGACGGGATGTTGCGGGATGTGCTCCACTTTCTACCCGCCCACTGTCGCCTGCTGACAGAGGTGGTGGCGGGGGATTTGGGGGAGGGGCAGCGTGTGCGGCCGCTTGAGGGCTATGACTTTGTGGTGCGCTCAGTGTGGCCGGAGGTGGCTGGGGCGCTGGAGAAGAGGATCCCAGCAGTGTTTGCGGCTGGGAACCCTGAGACCTTCTACAAGGTGGGCGGGGCTTGAAACAAGGGACAACCCCAAAGCCTCTGTCGTGTGATGTTGACTGTGGAATTGTTGTGGTTCTGTGCAGAACTTCTCCACCGTCAGTGCCTTTCTGTCCTCATTTGAGAGCCACTGCTCCTCGCAGGCCAGTGTGACCCGCCTGCGTGCCCACCCATCATACTCGTCCTTCCTCAGTAAATGGACCCTTCCGGTCTACTTCCAACTCAGGTCAGCTGGGTGGGCGGGGTCTACCAGCTGGGTGGGCGGGGTCTACCAGCTGGGTGGGTGTGGATTACCAGCTGGGTGGGCGTGGTCTACCAGCTGGGTGGGTGTGGTCTACCAGCTGGGTGGGTGTGAATTTCAACTACTACTACAGGTTTCAGGATATTGCTGGTAGAGTGGAGGAGGCACTGACAGAGCCAACACTTAAGGGTTAGTCGAGTGGTCACATGATGGTCGCATGATGGTCACATGATGGTCACATGGTCCAACCTCCCTATCCCCAGCTGACAGTGTCAGTGGTTGGCAGCTTTGTGTGTTTGAGGTGGTGTGGGGCTGCCTGCAGCGTTGCTGGGAGGAGGGGGTGTTCCTAGCCCCGCTGGTACATCGCTTCTGGAAGCTCACTTTGCAAATCCTCTCAAGACTCAACTCTCACCTTGCTGGACTGCTCAAGGACAAGGCATGCATGCACACACACACACACACACACGCAGATGCCACACATTCTTGCACACTATTAGTGCTTCTAATGTTAGTAGTTGGTGGTCTGTGTACTTATCCAGCCGTGAGGTATGTGAGGCGTGCATACTCCGAGTGGTGCGTTCCATCCTCTGCACTTTCAGTGATGGGTATTTTTGGAAAGGAAAGTGCACCATGCTGCCAGCAAAGTGATGTCACTTCTCTGTGTTTGCTGATAAACACTTTCTGTATGCAAACAAGTGTGATGCTTAGGGTGTCTCAATGTCTGCTGTCCACAGCTCCCAACTCTGGAGTGGACAGTTGGCATTGAGGTAGCCATCATGATTGTCACGGATGTCCGCCACTTGTGCAATCAGGTGAGAACATGCACCCCCATGTATTGCAGCCCCACTCCTAAGTATTACAGCCCCACCCCCAAGTGTTGCAGCCCCACCCCCAAGTGTTGCAGCCCCACCCCCAAGTGTTGCAGCCCCGCCCCCATGTATTGCAGCCCCACCCCCAAGTATTGTAACTCCCCCCCATGTACAGCTGATTGCAGCTTGATTGTCCCATTAATGTAAACTGGAAATCAAACTGACCAATCGGATGCATGCTTTACTGCAACGTTTGCCTTTTCATTTTACATAAATGGGACTAGCTGAAATTAATTGTGTGGTGGTCACACCTCCCTAGCTGTAGCCCCTCCCCCACCCACTGTATCCCCACCCCCACCTACTGTAGCCCCTCCCTTCTTCCTACAGCTCCCCCACTTCCTTGAAGAAACTGTCCAGCCTAAGCTGCCATTGTCACGGGAACGCCTTGGTGATGTCAGAGGTGGGAGTGGCTTATGCCCTGTCATGAATAACATCAGTGGAAGTACTTGCCTACTCTGACCCCTCCGCCTGCAGCGGGTGTTGACGAGTGTCTGCACGGGCTGGAGGAGGTGAGGCGGGCCTTTGCTGACGCTGCTGTTGCCCAGCTGAGCCGTGAGTGTGAGCGGGCTCTGGACCACGTTGCCACGATCCCCCGCCTGTACCGCAGGACCAACAAGGAGGTGGGCGAGGACTAGAGGGTGGGCAGGAGGCAGTAGCTGGTGTGTGTTTAACTAGACTGCCACTCTGAGCGGAGTGAATCCTTTGTATGTAGAACTTACGTACGTACGTACCTGTGCAGTAGCCACCCGCCCCAATGCACTGCTTACAGCTGTGCTGCCTGTACCCTCCGGTCACTTGCACTAGGAGGAGTGGAGGGTGCTCTTTTAAGGCCGGTCGTGTTGATCCCTGTCTGCAGGTCCCAGCCAAGCCGTCGCTGTACGTCGCAGGTGTGCTGAAGCCCCTACAAACTCTGCGTGCAAGGTTTGGCGATGTCCTTGGCCCTGAGGAGACGGCTGTCTGGTGCAAGGCGACCATCACAAGCACAACAAAAAAGTGGGTTGTCAGTGGGTGGGAAGAGGGTGGGGCCTCACATTGTTCTCGCTTTTGTGGTTGCCAATTGTTCTTATTTGGCATTTACCACTGACTGATGAGTGAGTGTGTAAGCTTGATAATTGTGTCATGACTGCCCACTTGACAAGTCAAGTTGAAAGTGAATGTGCTTTAATAAGGTTCCCCATTTCTGTGAAGTGTGGCTGCTGACACGTGTACCAGGTTGGGACACTTGCATGGGTTGTCACCGTGAGCCCCTCATCACCCATTGTCAGGTACCTAAATGCAGCCAGTGACTTGTTGACGTCGGTCAAGAAGACCGAGGACAGTCTGAGCAAGCTCAAGCGGAGCCGGCGGTCTACAGTGCCAGCGGCCAGCCCAGCTGATGGGGTTACAGACGACAACAAGATTCGCCTGCAAATTGCACTAGATGTGGCGACGTATGCTGAACAGGTGCGTGCGGATGGGGTTGTGGCTAGACAGTGCTGCATGTGTGCTGGCATGAAAGTTATTGGGCATGCTGGAGTTGATAGTAGGATGATTATTTTGGACGATCAAGCACGCCAACAAATGACTTGTCATTCTAATTGTCACTTCAGTGCAACGCAAAGTGACAATTAGAAGTGATGAGTCATTTGTTGGCGTGCTTGATCGTCCAAATTAATCATCCTACTACTGCATGTGTGCTGTGGAAAACTGTTGGGTTCTTGTTGCCATGGCAACCACTGTCTGGCTGAATAGCCTCCACTGTGTTCTGTTGGTTGTCCTCGTCAACTGCTGGGGGAGGTGGTCTTGCTTGAAAGGTTTAGGGTGTTTCTGCACCATTCCCTTACCACATCCTGGCGGATGGCAGTATACTGCCAAAACATGGAAGCATGCTGATATGGTGTGGATCCGACGTGTGGGACAACTCCCTTCATATCATTGGGAAATGAAGATAGGAGGGGAGGGGCTGTAGGTGAAAGGGGAGGGGCTGTAGGTGGGAGGGGAGGGGCTGTAGGTGGGAGGGGAGGGGCTGTAGGTGGGAGGGGAGGGGCTGTAGGTGGGAGGGGAGGGGCTGTAGGTGGGAGGGGAGGGGCTATAGGTGGGAGGGGAGGGGCTGTAGGTGGGAGGGGCCTATAAGCACTCTGCCTTCTTCATGTTAGGTGCGTTCCTTGGACTGTGGTGCACTGGCCTTGGTGGACCAGCTGGTGGAGGTGGGACAGTCGGCCAAGGCAGTGGCCCTCGCTGCCACCAGCTCCACCTGAGGAGAACACCACACTGTGTATGACGTTGTGAAAGTTGATTCCTTGCGTGCACTTGTACTGATTCCCATTGTGGCTGCACAGCCTGAGCTGACTGTAGCGTGAACGACTACCGTGCAGCGTGTTATTGGGAGGGGACTGGGAGGGGAAACCCGCAGGTAGGGGGAAACCCATAGCCACCCAACTGCTATAGATGACTCCGCCACACACACTCACGCGCTGGTGGGTGGTCATGCACGTCTAAGTGAGTGCACGTCCTCAAGGGAGACGTGGGGTGTTGTGTCATCTTGTTTGTCAGGGGAGGTAATACCGAGGGGAATGGGAGGGAAGGGAAGGGAAGGGGAGAGGAGGGGAGGGAAGGGGCAGGGCGGGGAGGGGAGAGGAGGGAGGGGAGGGTGTTGTCTCACGAGACATGCCTCTGGACGTGGTGCCAAACTGAGAGGGAGGGTAGGGTAGGGTTTTGTGTCATGTGTCTCCAGACTTGCAACAGATGTGAGGTGTGTAGTGGGAGGTGTGAGGGTCACAGTCAGTTTCACTTAACGCCAAAATGGTCCTGGGGTGGTTTTGGGTGTTTGTGCTGTACCAGGTTCAGGAGAAGGCCACATGGGATGTTGTTTGAATTCAGAGAATGCTTGTCATCTCACATTTGTCATTCCAAGACGCCTCATTGTCTTGTCGTTGGGAGGTGCTAAGGGGTAGACCGCCCCTCTTGTCGTTGGGAGCTGTTAAGGGGTTGACCGCCCCTTGCATGTGTCGTTGGGAGGTGCTAAGGGGTAGACGCCCCTCTTGTCGTTGGGAGCTGTTAAGGGGTAGACCGCCCCTTGTGTCGTTGGGAGGTGCTAAGGGGTTGACCGCCCCTTGTGTCGTTGGGAGCTGTTAAGGGGTTGACCGCCCCTTGTGTCGTTGGGAGGTGCTAAGGGGTAGACGCCCCTCTTGTCGTTGGGAGCTGTTAAGGGGTAGACCGCCCCTTGTGTCGTTGGGAGGTGCTAAGGGGTAGACGCCCCTCTTGTCGTTGGGAGCTGTTAAGGGGTAGACCGCCCCTTGTGTCATTGGGAGGTGCTAAGGGGTTGACCGCCCCTTGTGTCGTTGGGAGCTGTTAAGGGGTTGACCGCCCCTTGTGTCGTTGGGAGGTGCTAAGGGGTAGACGCCCCTCTTGTCGTTGGGAGCTGTTAAGGGGTAGACCGCCCCTTGTGTCGTTGGGAGGTGCTAAGGGGTTGACCGCCCCTCTTGTCGTTGGGAGCTGTTAAGGGGTAGACCGCCCCTTGTGTCGTTGGGAGGTGCTAAGGGGTTGACCGCCCCTTGTGTCGTTGGGAGCTGTTAAGGGGTTGACCGCCCCTCTTGTTGTTGGGAGCTGTTAAGGGGCCGACCGCCCCTCTTGTCGTTGGGAGGTGCTAAGGGGTTGACCGCCCCTTGTGTCGTTGGGAGCTGTTAAGGGGTTGACTGCCCCTCTTGTTGTTGGGAGCTGTTAAGGGGTAGACCGCCCCTCTTGTCGTTGGGAGCTGTTAAAGGCGGACTGCTGTGCTCCTTGCTCACTCACACAGAGTGAGCGTTGTTTGGTGGTGGTGAGTGTTGTTTGGTGGTGGTGAGTGTTGTTTGGTGGTGGTGAGTGTTGTTTGGTGATGGTGAGCGTTGTTTGGTGGTGGTGAGCGTTGTTTGGTGATGGTGAGCGTTGTTTGGTGGTGGTGAGCGTTGTTTGGTGGTGGTGAGCGTTGTTTGGTGATGGTGAGCGTTGTTTGGTGGTGGTGAGCGTTGTTTGGTGGTGGTGAGCGTTGTTTGGTGGTGGTGAGCGTTGTTTGGTGATGGTGAGCGTTGTTTGGTGGTGGTGAGTGTTGTTTGGTGATGGTAAGCGTTTGGTGATAGTAGTTGGTGGTAATGATGGCCAGTGGTAATGATGGTGGATGTTGTTTGGTGATGGTTGCTGGTGCTACTCCGCAGCACACATGATGTGTTATGGTGGGAAGAGCTAGCCCTTCTCCTGTGGGTGGTGAGGCAGCCATGCCCCGTGTGTCACAAAGTGGGCTTTGTGTTGTTCGCGGGTTAGGGATGATATAACTGTGTGTGTGTGTGACAGCACCATCACCGAGGAGTGGTGGGTGGGGATGCATGAACAGTGGTGTGTAGTTTGACCCAGCCACTCCTTGGATGAGCGGGTTGAGCACGTCAACTTGAACAGCCATTGGGCCAAACAAATCAATTTCCAAGACAGCATTGTAACTTCTACAAAGTGTGCAGTGAAATGACTAAAAACATGCGAATTCAATTCAATTGAACAGTTGAAATGGAGCAGTAATGTGTATTAAAAAGTGAGTAATAGTTGCTGCTGAGTGATTCAGAATATTGCAAGTGATCCGGGCCTTGGCGGTAGTGGAGTGATCTGTTCAGTGTATGTTCACACAGCTGCAGCCGACGCTGACCACCTGGTGCTCCATCCTCCACTGCTCGTACGGCTTACAGCCAACAAACCTCAGCACAGTGAGGGGGCGAAGGATTGGTTTGCACTGGCATTCACCCTGTCTGTTATTCCTGGAGTAATTCACTTGTTCTCCCTTGCACACCACATGGGCAATGTATGGAGGGAACCGACCTGCATCGTAGTCACATTGGTACTGCAAGCTGCACACAGCAGGCACGGAGGGGAGTCTTGGTGTGATGGGAGACGGGTGCTCAAGGCACGTTGTGTAGTTGCTCTCTTTGTGTGCATCCAGCACTCTCCTGGTTGTGGTCTCCCAGTCCTCGTAGGTCAAGTTGATAGGGAGGGTCACACTGCCGTCCTGCGCTGTGGACAGTGCAAGCTCATAGATGTATCTTGTGTTGTTGGCAGTCACTCCGGGGCAGTAGGCAGGGCGTGTGTTGTTCTTCGGTTGTGTTGTTGGGGCTGCTTGGATGGTGGAGGTGGTTGCAAAGGCCACGAGGAGGAGGGCAGCCGGCAGGGAGTGCTGCATGGTGCTGGAAGGGTTGCTGGTCTGTAGCGGTTGCTTTGCTGTTGCTCAACTGATCTTGGATCTGATAGTGCTGAGTAGAGAGGTGCATCACTTTTATAACGTAAGGATGTGTTGGGGAATCCAATTCTGGTATATGTTTCGTCACTCATAATTTCCCAATTTTCCTCTATCATGACAACCCCTCTTAAGTGAACAGGGTTCATCTGTTGAGGTCACTGACAGCAGCATCCATATGACAGCCCATGGGGAAATATAGTGAAACGGGCTGGATATTTCTGGATGCCCTTACCTCGCTGTTGAGCGTGTACCTGGTCAGGTGTGCACACATGCTGGCTGCTTGTGGTGTCCTCCCCTACAGCGAGCGTGGCGCACACACAACCCAGTTGGCTCCATCCACAGTCAGGGAGCGGGTGTCCGTTAAGCCTTTTGATATGCCCACCATGCCCTGCATCACTTTGGGAGGTGCCCCCTCATGTAGCCTTGCCTTACCCGCTTCGCTTGGTTGGCACGCAGTCTGAGGAGTTGTCATCAACATGCGGCTCCCTGGACTTGCACTGATCATCAACACGCACTGATCTCTGCACTAGCTTGTACAGCTCATGTTCAGACCCTCCCTTCAATGGTCAGGCCGCCCTACTGCGGTCAGGCTGCCCTACTGTGGTCCGGCGGCCGCCCTACTGCGGTCAGGCCGCCCTACTGTACACCGCTCAGCTATGCGGAGGTTTGCTATTTGTTGTGTGACAAAGACCAGGACACGGTCCTCCACCACATATGTCGCTGAATGGAGTACCTGGCCTGGCCTCACACCCCCCCCCCCCCCCTCAGTAGTTGACTGATTGGAGGCGTGGCACACAACACAAAGACATACATGAAAACATGAAAACACACTCACAAACACACTCACAAACACACCACCTCACACACCCACTCACATGCACACACACTCACATGCACGCACACATGCATGCACACACTCACGTGCTCACACACATGCATGCACACACTCATGTGGACGCACACACTCACACGCACACACCCACTCACATGGACGCACACACATGCACGCACACACTCACATGTATGCACACGCACACACACACACGCACACACCCACATGCACACACCCACACACAATCGCTTGATTTATAATGTTTTTTTTGTAAACCGTATCTTCGCGAACCTACAGAAAATTCGAGTGGCAGCCATATTGGTGCACTTTAAGGCATTTTGCTTGCCCTTGCAGGCGCTCGAGCATATATCAATTCACGTGACGTAGCACTCGACCACTTGGTGTTTTTGTTACGGGCTTTGCCATTGTGTTTGGCGCGATGCTATATAGCACACATGAGTTTCTTGCACCGAGGGTTTAGCACTTTAGCGCCTAGTTGAAATGGCAAGCGGGAGCAGTTGCTCAGCCAAACAGGCGTACTAATGGTCACAGAGAGCGACAGAAACAGAGGAGAAGAACAACAGCACAGCATGGAAGTTGTATTTAGTTTATATTGATATGTGTGAGTAAGTGGCACAAATACATACCTGTACCAAAGTGTATGTACTGTTGGGTTGGAAAAGGGCATATTCACACTACTTCAATGGCACTGTACTGCTGTGCTGTGACGAGAATGTGAGCAATGCTCATTAAACACTACTGCAAACTGCACTTCCAGCTGCACCTGCACCTGCAGGGCTTCGCTTCCATAAATGGGCAGTGGTCATGTAGTTGTGTTTATACACAGTGTCTAATGATGTGCTCTCAGGCATGCAGTAGCCTCTTGTGTCCACTGCAGAAGCAGAGTGATGTCACTCCTTGGACATTTGAATATGAAAAGTGGATGATGTCGTTTTATATTGTGACAGCACATGATGATTCAGCTTTCATCTTCACATATTGCTGTATATGGCCACGCCTGACGATGCCCCTCCCTACACTCACTTTGATGGCTTCTGCGCTTGCTTTGTTCTCGTAAAAACACACATTCAGGGGAATTCCTTCAGCAAGTGATTTGCCAAGAAAGAATGCACATGATATAGTTCTTGCAGGACTAGGCCGTGAGTGTAACTGCAGCACCTTGGCAGTACTGGGGGTGGCTGCCACAACTCAGCCGAGTCACCTTGGTCTGCCACTATTGCTAACTTCTCAGTAGTGCACAGGACAGAAGAGAAGTTCAAGCCCACTTCTCTTCAGCCCCGTGCACTAATGTGAGTAGGGTCTTGTACGACTGAGACACAGTGCCCTGCTGAGGGTAGCTGCAGGCAGGAGGAGCACAGATGGTGGTGAAGGAATGTTGGAGGTGTTTTGTGATTTCCCCGCCCTACTCATTGCACCCACTCCAGTGCATTTGAAGTGTGATGTGGTTGTGGATTGTGAGGATTCTGTGGATGTAGCCATAGTATGCAGTGCAGAACTGATCAGTTGCTCCTTCTGTTGCAATCACATGAAATGGGTATTGGCCTGCCAGGTACCCCAGCAGGTGAAGCCACAAGGAGTGTGGGCCATTTCCAGTGTTTTGTGTTGTTGCTACATTTGACCTTTGCACTTGAAAGAAATCTTGTGTGTGTGTGTGTGTGTGTTGTGTGTGTGTGTGTGTGTGTTGTGTGTGTGTGTGTGTTGGACACTGTGTGTGTGTGTGTGTGTGTGTGTTGTGTGTGTGTGTGTGTTGGACACTGTGTGTGTGTGTGTTACACTTGCAGGCATTCTCAATGACATAATAAGCCGCAGCACCTTCAAGGGTAACTGAGTGACAGTGTTCCAGTCGTCAGTGGCGTAGTACATCACCCCCTCTAGCTCGGACTGGCAGCATGCATGTAGGATGTGGGCAGGGAAGTGGGTGGGGTCATGGTCACACTGGTACATCCATGTGCAACTAGCTAGAGAAGTGTGTGTTCAGAGTCTCCATCTGTTTGAGGCAGGAGTTATACAGTGTCTCTGTGGCAGCCACAGACTCAAGGGTGTCTTTGTAGCATGGTAGATGACCTGCATGGGTAGGCTGAGGTGGTGCAGTTGACCAAGAGCTCCAGGAGCACACAGAGCTCCTGCCACTGCAGCTGGCTGGTCACTGGCCGAAGTGGGAGTAGGGAAGAAGAAGGAGACAGGTACCATGTGGTGGAGGAGGGGCAGGTGGGGGGGGGAGGGGCAGGTGGGGGGGAGTCAGGTATAGGTGGGAAGAAACTGTGGTCACATGGAACTGGTGACGTGATGCACAAATGATTTCTTTTAGTGTAACTGTGACTTCATCTCTTGCTTGCCTGCTGCACAGGCAAGATGTGTGTATAATTATATAGAAGTGTGTTAAGTGGGATGCCCTTATAGTGCAGTGGTGGATGGGCTTCACTTCCTGCACCACTGCAAACCTGTGCCTGGTCCTCTCAGATTAGGTTGCAGATAATTTAGAGCGTGTGCAGCGGGAAGGCAGTGAAAGTAGGTAGGTGTGGGTGAGTGGGAAAAGTTGTGGATGTCACGTGCGTGAGCGTTTATACTCTGATGACAAGTATGAGGTTAGATGTAGCTAAATTGGTGGCCAATAAAGGACATGAATGACCAGGAAATTAGTAATTTCCTCCCTTCATGTGCATTGTCCATTGCTACCTTCCCCCGGGATGTTCCTTCCTCCCAACGCATGCAGCCACATTGACCTGCATGATACGTAGTTCTCAAGCATCAGCTTCAAACACAGCTGGCACACTGTGGTGGAAGGGGCCTGCCTGCCTCTGGTTCAGTCCTATACCTTTGCCCAGGGCACTTTACACACGTCCTTGCCAGTGTGACTGCTGTACCAGAAGAAGCAGTGTGAATCCCTCATCCTTCCCCTCTGTGTAAAAGGACTGTGGCAGATCATGTAGATGGTTGTGTGAAAGGCGATGAGTGTAGGGCTAGTCCTATTGCTTGCACTGCACACATGTGCTGGCCTACTTGGTGCACTGTGCTGGCCTACTTGGTGCACTGTGCTGGCCTACTTGGTGCACTGTGCTGGCCTACTTGGTGCACTGTGCTGGCCTACTTGGTGCACTGTGCTGCCGTACTTGGTGCACTGTGCTGGCCTACTTGGTGCACTGTGCTGGCCTACTTGGTGCACTGTGCTGGCCTACTTGGTGCACTGTGCTGGCTGTCCTGCGTTACTGGACTACACTCTGATCCATCCACAACTTTTGAATGCACAGTTCAGTGATGCTGGGAATGGTGCCAGCATGACCTCCGGCCCACCACCTGATGGTGACAGACGCACAGACATACCTACACACACATACTGGTATATACTGCATTTATTTCCGTGTGCGTGCCAAGCCACTGCAGTGCTCTGGGAAGTGAGTGTACGAGATGCAGAGTTCAGACGTGTTGGATTGGGCAAGTACAAAGAGGTTAATTAAGGCATTAAGGTTAAAGTTAAAAAATTATTAAAATTATTAATTGTTTGCAAATGAGGAGAGGGTGCTGCATGCTACAAGTGATCCAGGATTGCTGTGGGTTGGGGCTGGACAGGTGGGTCAGCGTGCTGTTATGCTTGCACAGCTGCAGCCGACGCTGACCACCTGGTGCTCCATCCTCCACTGCTCGTACGGCTCACAGCCAACAAACCTCAGCACAGTGAGGGGGCGGTAGACTGGACGGCACTGGCACATGCCTTGGCCATTTCGCTGTCCTCTGCCAGTAGTTCTTAAGTAGTGAACATATTCAAGTCCACAGTGAGCGTGGAGGATGTACTGAGGGAACCGGCTTGCATCGTAGTCACACAGGTACTGTAGACTGCACATGAACCGTTTAGAGTTTCGGGGCTGTACCAGGGTCTCATCGAGACACGTTGAATTTGCAAAGTTATTTCCTTCTGCGTGTGCCTCTAGCACTCTCATTTTGGTGGTCTCCCAGTCCTCGTAGGTCAAGTTGACAGGGAGGGTCACACTGCCGTCCTGCTCTGTGGACAGTGCAAGCTCAAGGATGTATCTTGTGTTGTTGGCAGTCACTCCGGGGCAGTAGGCAGGGCGTGTGTCGATCTTCGGTTGTGTTGTTGGGGCTGCTTGGATGGTGGAGGTGGTTGCAAAGGCCACGAGGAGGAGGGCAGCCGGCAGGGAGTGCTGCATGGTGCTGGAAGGGTTGCTGGTCTGTAGCAGTTGCTTTGCTGTTGCTCGACTGATCTTGGATCTGATTACCGCTGGAGTTGGGACAAAGTTTTTATACCACTCAGAGGAAGGACAGCCTACCTTGTATGGAGTGATTGTTAGAAGTCCAGTGCCCTGTGCTGCCAGCTAAGCGTGTCCACAAGCTATTCGAAGGGGAAGACATTGACCATCACATCATGCCAGTCCACACAGTGTAATCACCAAGTGCTGAGGCCTTGTGATATAGATAGTGAGGTATGTGACAAGCTAAAGGTTACACAGTACATTTAGGGTTGCCTGCAGCAAAGTGTGGGCACCCTTCACTGCGGCAATGGTGCTCATATTGCATTTATGATAGCATATATCTCGTGTGTATTCTAAAGTGACAATGAACACTAGACACAATATCCCTATCATGTTCCCTTGGTCAAGCGCCCCACCCTCCTGCTAGCATCCATTGTGCCTCACCACAAACGTAACACAGCCCAGAAACCTCCTCACTGCCCTCTGTTACTCGCCTGCACACCTCCTCACTGCCCTCTGTTACTCGCCTGCACACCTCCTCCTGCCCTCTGTTACTCGCCTGCACACCTCCTCCTGCCCTCTGTTACTCGACTGCACACCTCCTCATTGCCCTCTGTTACTCGCCTGCACACCTCCTCACTGCCCTCTGTTACTCGCCTGCACACCTCCTCCTGCCCTCTGTTACTTGCCTGCACACCTCCTCACTGCCCTCTGTTGTTCTCCTTACGGGAGTGAGAGTTGGTAGCATGTTTGAGGTATGTGCATGGCAGGAGTGTGAAGGTGTAGCAGGAGTGTGAAGGTGTAGCAGGAGTGTGAAGGTGTAGCAGGAGTGTGAGGGTGTAGCAGGAGTGTGAGGGTGTAGCAGGAGTGTGAGGGTGTGGCAGGAGTGTGAAGGTGTAGCAGGAGTGTGAGGGTGTGGCAGGAGTGTGAAGGTGTGGCAGGAGTGGCAGGTGTGTGACGGAGGGTGTGGCAGGTGTGTGAAGGTGTGGCAGTGTGAAGGTGAGTACATACAAACGTAGTGTGCATGCATGTTCGAGGATAAAGGGATGGAAGAATACTGATGGAGAGCTCCTGGTGGAAGCCAGTGAGGAGCAACCTACGTTTGAGCAGGGGGAGTACACTCTTACCCCTTTCATTCACCTTTAAACAATGCACAGCATGTGTGGGTGAGGGTGTGCGTGTGTGCGACGTGATCAGGTCATCTGGTCACAGCTGAATTTTATGTACATGAGGTGGCATGTTTTGGGGATCCCCCTCATGACATCACAGGATTGCTAGTAAAGCACTTTGGTATGCAGAGTCAGACTGAAAACGAAACCAGTGACATCACTGTTCAGCGTCCACTGATGTTAAGAAGAGGGGCTGCCCCTCAAGATGCACATGCATGCTCCCTTAGGTGTCCATTTATGTCACCATAGTGACGGCCAACACCTGGTTTACTATGAACACGTCCGAGCTGGGGGAGTGCCCCTCGTCACACTGCATTTGGCACATATCCATTAAGCAGAAATATGGGAAAGCCCCTCCTTTTCCCCATGCCTCCACTCCCAAGTGTATTACAAATACTCTACCCAATGCATTATATAAGTTATATTATATAATTATTATAATCTATATTAATAAAGAGGAGTTGAAAACGGTTGGCCGCGATATCCTCGCGTGCGCGCAACCAAATCGCCACGAAACCTTCACAGCGCATTGGAGCCCCTACCGTAGAGTGTCCTTGAAGGGGCGACGTGCGCAAATAAGCTTCGGCCTAGGAGCGCGCGGCGAAAAACCAGAAAACGACCGGCCGCCATTTTGGTTTTACGGAGAAAGTATACGGACTTCCGTGCACGGTTCGCACATTGTATTGTGGAAGCGCCATCATAGAAATGCCATCGTGGGAACTAACATGAAATATTTATGCATGTGATAACAAAAGTTACATTCATGATGTTTCATGATGTACCCAATGATAATTCCAACCATGCAGTCTGCAGCTGAATAGGCTCAACAGACATGAATCTGCAGCTATATGAAGCATGATTAGCACAAGCTGTGAAAATGTTGATAGGTTTGTCATGATGTCGTCACATGTTGTCAATGTTGTCATGATTAGCACAAGCTGTGAAAGGTGGTTCAATGCCCAAGAGAAGATGCTCACACTCTCTGGCACACAAAGGCACGTAGGGGGACCATTGTGCACAAATAAGCTACAGAAAAAAGGCATGTTCTGTGGTTTGCCCAGCCAAATTACCAGACAGCTTGCTTCGGCTACATATTCCCGGGATGGTGTTATTTGTATATGGCCAAAAGCTATATAGCTAGCTACCAAATGTGAGAAGAACTGAGAATTTAGCTAACAAGAGTGGCACCATCAAGGCTCTGTCGTTGAATCACAGTCGCCGGAGCGCCGTTGAAGGGCCGCTGTCGAAGGAGCGCCGTAGCAGTGAAGCCCGCCGAAGGCGGGCTTCACTGCTAGTATAATATAATATTATTTTGTTGTATGATGAAGCCATACATCAAAGACAGGAACTGTGCAATATCAAGTCCAATGCACACTTCAGTGTGCATTAGCCTTCTAAGAGCCCCCCTGTAGACATAACAAACATGAAATGAACCAATAACAATATGGATTAGACCAATCATCTTCCAGATGTGTACAACCAGTTTTGTCTACTTCAGATTCTTTGTTTACTTTCTCATAAGCTGCAGCTGGAAGTACCTACAAACTCATCACGAAGAATATAATCAGCACCTTGCATAAACACTAATGTCAGCTGAAAACAATTTATGTATACGATTAGGAAAGTATCTAAATGATTTTACTGCTTCAAACATGGCTCTTCAGTCTTTGCAGAAAGCCAGGCAGCGCTCTTTCACCTTCATCCATTCCCAAAACGTCTTTTGTGCTCTCCTTCTGTGTTCTTCGGCGTGTAGCGTTTCGACATCTGCTCAAAGTCGTCGTCAAGCGCGCAGTCTAATTCATCAGAGGGATGAATAATTAGACCGCGCGCTTTACACGGCTTTAAACCGGGGGACGGCCTCCATTGTATTCGCTGCGTGCATAGCCATATCGGTACTTTCGGACAGAATAGGGTCCTAATTAGTATCGCTGGAAACGTTAGCCTATTTCGTTCGATAGCGAGAGAAACATCTCTGCTACAAATCGTTAAAATTGCAACAAGCCAGTTATAACATGGACGCTCAGGCGCTTACCTCATTTATAGCCCTCGGGCGCTTCGCGCCCTCGTGCAATAAATAAGCCAGCGCCCTCGCGTCCATGTTATAACTATTACATATATTCTATAAGTTGTACTTGGGAGCAGTGTCATTGTTTAATGGGACTCTAGGGCTCACTGTATAGAGGTAGCAGGTGGTGGGCCCACTGTATAGAGGTATCGGGTGGTGGGCCCACTGTATAGAGGTAGCGGGTGGTGGGCCCACTGTATTGAGGTAGCGGGTGGTTGGCCTACTGTATAGAGGTAGCGGGTGGTGGGCCTACTGTATTGAGGTAGCGGGTGGTGGGCCCACTGTATAGAGGTAGCGGGTGGTGGGCCCACTGTATGGAGGTAGCGGGTGGTGGGCCCACTGTATAGAGGTAGCGGGTGGTGGGCCCACTGTATGGAGGTAGCGGGTGGTGGGCCACTGTATAGAGGTAGCGGGTGGTGGGCCACTGTTGGCAGACACTGTTAGTGCATAAGAAGCCACAGTGGTACTGGCTCCGGGCAGTCTCATTGGGGGTGTTCTGTTTGCTGTTTGAAATGCTGTACTACAGTCCAAACAGAGTGCACAGTTTGTCATTCAAAGGACCATGCAGAGCAGTAACATAACAACTTGTAGTGCATTGAACAAGCCATGCAGAACAGTACAAAGTACCACACAACAGAAGCCAGGTGTGTGTCAGACAGGTCCGTTCTACTGACAGTGCTACTCACATACAGTGAATGGGAGAGTGTGGCATGCAAAGCACCGTAGGAATGTATACAAAAGTAAGAGCACTTAAATACATGATGAATGTCAGTGGCTGGGTGATATATGTGTCAGCTGCACACACAGGATTCCACACGCACCTGAGACAGCATCATGACGGAGGGGCGCTGCCCTGGCACCTTCTGGACAATGACGTTAATGCCCTGCAGCTTTTGCGCTGAGCAGCATGGCTCTGCTGCAGCTGTGGGGTTGAGGTAGCGGTACTGAACGAGGACCTTGGGGTACCTCTCGGTGGTGGTGGGCCAGGAGTACGGGCAGAGACCTGCACAGTAGTTGATGTGGACATTTCTCGGCCACAGGATCCATCTCCAGTTCAGATCCGTGTGGAAGTTGATCTGCAGTGGCCTGACACAGCAGCGCGACTCTGTGGGGTTGGCCATGCAGTACTCCTTATCGGCCACTCTGGGTGCCTGTCTGCGGTGGCGCCGCTGTGTGGGGTCCTCTGGGGAGGTGAACACCAGGAGTGAGGGAGGGTCGTTGGGGTCCACAGTCAGCTCGTCATCTGAGTCAATGTCTACCTCAATCATGGCATTAGCGGTGGAGGCCAGCTCATCCCAGTGCAGGTTCATGAAGGAAGTGATGTCCACCTGTAGCCGCGTGAGATGGTCCCGCTGGTACACCTCCCTGTACAGGAGGTCCTTCTGAACGGTGTTGTTGTTGGAGTCCAGCTCGAGCAAGTAAATGTCCACCGTCACGTGGGGGCGGATTGACGCTGTCTGTCTGCGTGACCGCTTGAACGTGATTAAGGTCATGTTGAGCTCCATGCCAGTAACTGAGCTGTCATTGGGGATTGCGAAACAGGTCTTCAGGTGGCCATTGTCTTGCTGTGTTTCTGCAAGGTTAGGTGAGATTAGGTCAGATTAAGTGAGGTTAGGTGAGGTTAAGTGAGGTTAGGTGAGATTAAGTGAGGTTAGGTGAGATTAAGTGAGGTTAGGTGAGATTAAGTGAGGTTAGGTGAGATTAAGTGAGGTTAGGTGAGATTTAGGTGAGGTTAAGTGAGGTTAGGTGAAATTAAGTGAGGTTAGGTGAGGTTAGGTCAGATTAAGTGAGGTTAGGTGAGGTTAGGTCAGATTAAGTGAGGTTAGGTGAGGTTAGGTGAGATTAAGTGAGGTTAGGTGAGGTTAGGTGAGATTAAGTGAGGTTAGGTGAGATTTAGGTGAGGTTAAGTGAGGTTAGGTGAAATTAAGTGAGGTTAAGTGAGGTTAGGTCAGATTAAGTGAGGGTTAGGTGAGATTAAGTGAGGTTAGGTGAGGTTAGGTCAGATTAAGTGAGGTTAAGTGAGGTTAGGTCAGATTAAGTGAGGTTAGGAGAGGTTAAGTGAGGTTAGGAGAGGTATGGAGAGATACATCTGGGAATGGTGTGGGAGACAGGAGTGAGGTGTAGTGAGGTGGGAGTGAGGTGTGGGGAGGTGGTAGGGAGGTGGTAGTGAGGTGTGGGGAGGTATGAGTTTAGTGTGGGGAGGTATGAGTGAGGTGTGGGGAAGTGTCAGTGAGGGGAGGGATGTGGGAATGAGGTGAGGGAGATGGGAGAGGTGAGAGGAGTGGGCAGAGGTGAGGTGAGGGGTGGGGTGCATGTGGGAGCAGGGCATGAGATGAGGTGTGATTGCACTCACTTCCCTTGTAACTATGGACCTCTGTTGCCTCAAAGGTACTTAGGTCTCCAATCAGAGGGCAGTGCGAGTTGTGCCTATGCACAATGGATTCGGCTTGGTGGTACAGTTGGAGGATTTCTGGGTCAATATCACTGTACTCCACAGTTTTGGGAGGGTTTGGGGGCTTCGCCCCAGTGTACCCCAACTTGGACAGGACCTGCGCCGTGAAGGCCTCCATCCTCTTCTCTCTGAGGAGGGTTTCGTTGACCTTGGGACAGCCCTGCTGCTGGCTGAGGCCCGGCAAGGCCAACAGGAGCACCATGACTACCAACTGCCTTCCCTGACAAGCTGTGGGCATGGCTCACTGACTGGTCTGTAGCAACGGTGTTCTTCAGCTGCAGGCAGTGTCCAGCACACACACATGAACACACACACACACACACACGGCAGCGCAGGGCAGAGTGACTGACTGGATGCATGGCTCACCTCTATATACTCGGGGCTCTGTAGAGTGGACTGTTGTGTGGCTCTCTGCTGCTGCTGCTGCATATCTTATATATATACCCCCCTGCACCTGGATGGCTTCTACATTCCACAACTACCCCGTAGCATTGTGTTAGTACAAGTTGTTCACACCCTGAGTTATGCAAATCAGGAGAGATGATGCACATGCTTCTTCGAGTGATAGAGGCCGTCAGTCATGCTCAGCTAACCGGGCAGGCATGCCAGAGACAGGCATGCACCATGGACAGACCAGCACACAGCTGCCAGCACCCAATTTGTTTGATGCATGCCCGCAACTGTCGGCTGCCAGTTGGTTAGCATGCGGCACAGTCGACAGGTGCCGCTACCAAGCACAAATATGTCAGACCAACCTGTCGCCACCTGTCGTCAGGATAGGACAATACAATGCATAGCAGTAAATACAGTCTATGTCATCAGTCACTAGTGTCACATCATTTCATCAGTCATTAGTGTCACATAACGTCACTGGTAGTGTCACATCACATCAGCAGTCACTGGCGGGGAACCCAGACTGCAAGTAATACGCATACATATCTTGTCTTGGCCCAATAGTGGGTTGGGCCGAACGCAGCTGAGGGGCATGGTCATGGGCGGCACTGTCATGCAAGTAGTCGGACTGTGACCGGGTACGCCCTCCCTTGCAGTCATGGTTGCCGGGCAGCTGAGGTGGCATGGAGCAGGTCCTGGAGTGTCCAGCGGGGTGACGTTCCGTGTTGCCCCTCCTCTCGTGCTCCCAGCTGGGAGGGCTGCTGGTGACTGGAGGGAGTGTGGGTGGGGACCGAAGGGTCGTGGCCTCACTGTTGGTGCCGTCTGCTTCACACTGAGCAGGCGTGGTGGCCTTGGTGGGGTCTGTGGCGGTGGGGGAGTGGGTCTCAACCACGGTGGGGAGCGAAGAGGCAGATGTGCAGCCGCTCAGGGAATCGGGGTCTGGGCGACAGGCAGCTGTGGGGAAGAGAGACGGCCGGGTCAACACCACCCCCTCCCTCATCTGTGGGGCAGTGTCTCACATGGCCGTGCTGTAGTGGAGGCTGTGCTGCCCTCCCTGTCACTCTGCCTCAGTCCCTCCCATGGGCCGTCCGTCCAAGAGGACTGGGATGAGGAAGCGCTAGCAGTGGCCAGGGCCGGTCTCTCGCTCACGCTGTGGAGGGGGGTGGGGACCATCACCTGGCGACCACTCCCCCTCATGCCTAGTCGGTGGAAGATGGGTGTGCTGGGGATGCTGGGCTTGTGTACCATGGAGAAGAGGGAGGGGGAGGGGGAGGGGGCACGCGAGTTCACAGCACTGGAGCAGCGCGAGGTGCTGATGTCGAAAGAGTGCAGCAGGTCCAGCAGCTCATCCTGGTCTGGCCCTCCTTGGACCACGCCCACACCTCCTTGGACCCCGGCCACTCCTGCAGGAAGCCGGGCAAGAGGCGGACACTTGTAACTTCAGCTCTCAGCATTCATTCCAGGGACAATTAGCTTAACACCTTGGCCACCCCACCCTAGGAACCAAACAAAATTCAATTTACCTCCCAAACCTCACTCCCACAAGCCAGCTGAGTCTGGGTGATGAAACCAAGAAGGCAGCTTATGAATGTGGGTGAGGGGCAGGGCAGGGCATTATGAGGATGTGTGTAAGAGGGGTGTGGCTGAGGGAGCAGTCAAAGGAATGACACATCAGTGTGACTGCTACCAGAAGAGAGAGTGGGTAGGTGCACTGAGAGAGGGGGACGAAGATATCGTAGAGGCTCATAGCTACTCGCGGCCCATTGGTACTAAGAGAGGGAGACAACTGGTGACTGGAGCTCATTGCCAAGCATTGGCAGCAACTGCATATTATAGCTGGGAAGGGTGGAGTTGGTGTGAAAGTGCCCCTGGCCACCTTAACCCAACACAACCACTGCAGCCTGCTGGCCGCCCCTGGCCACCTCAACACAACACAACCAACTACGGAAGACCCAGTCACTGCAGCTCACTCCAGCAAACACAGCAGACCCCCTCCCTTCCTCCAGTACCTTAACACACACAACACACACAGCTCAGGCCCTGAGGAAACCAGGCAAGCACTCACCCTGCAGTCCGGGGGAAGGGGGCAACTTAGTAAACTGCTCTAAAGCAGTGGTCAAGTCCCACAGCTGGGAGGAAGGGGAGGTGGAGGGAAGGGAGAAGGGAAGGGAGTGAAGATGGAAGGGGAGGGGAGGAGGGAGGGGCAGGAAAGGGAGGGAAGGAGGAGCAGGTAAGTGCAGACAGGGTCTTACACAAGTGAATATGTCTGGAATGCATGGAATGTAGACATTGTCTTGCAGGGCACACTACCAGGCATGTCTAACAAACACTGTCTACAAAGTGGCAAGTGAACTTTACCCAAGTCAGTTCACACAAGTCATGCCCCCACATGGCCCCAGGCATAGTGGGCCCAGTGACATTGATTGCTTATAATGCAATTGCCAAGCTGAATGAGGGAAGTAATCCAGGCACTCAGCCGCCTGCCTGCACCCACGTGTGGTCCAGCCACTTAGGACACCCCCTGGCATTGTTTACAGGGCACCTCACAGCCTCAGCAACACATCAGCTGACTCAGCCAGCACCACTGGCTCTCTTGAAGTGGTTGCTACTTCTGCATACTACATCTGCACTGTGGTTGCCAGCCTAACTGAGCCTAGCCAGCTGTCTCATCGCAGATTATCCACCACCGTCTGACATACATACATACATATGTATGTATAAAGTAATTCAGTTCCATCATGTGGTGGGAGTGTCCATGCTTGCTGGCTACACAGTGTTCCACCGTCCTCCCCAGCACTGCAGCCGGCAGGACAGTGGCTAACTCATACCTGTCTTGCCTTGTGCAGGGTGGATGTGGGGGCTGGCCGGTGTGTAGCAAGGCACCCCACCCCCTACCTCCGCCAGTACTCGAGGGAGAAGGGATTGTAGTTGTAGTTTGACTTCACGGCATCCTATCCTCTGGAATGGCTTGAATTCCACACAAGAAATCGAATTCCCTTGACTACCGCAGCCCATCTGGAGACTCCCATCAAAACACACTTGTGGGAGAAAGACCAGCCCACCCCAGGTGGATTGGCTCCAACAGAATGGCTACAATGCATAGGCTGACATTGGCATGTTAATGTGGTCACGGACTTCAGTGATAAATGTCGCATATCTGCACATCACTATGCCTGTGTGTGTGTCCTGCTGAGTCTTTGTGGGTGTCTCCATGTGCCGCCTGAGTCCAGGGCTTCCAGCACCTCAGCCAGCCATTGTTTGGGCTGCACCTGGATGTACACTCCATTGTTGCACTAGACAATGCCTTCTCTGAAGCTCTTGAGAAGCACACAATGTGGTAGGAGGCTAGTTCAAGAGCGTTTTGGACGTGTAGCTATTTCATGCATTGACCGACTGAAGTGAAGACAGCAATGGATTGTGCTAGCAGTACAAGAAAGGGCACGCGAAGAGCAGGCGGTGCTGAGAGAGTCCCGTGGCAGACACAACCAGGTGGGAGCGTCCTTGTTTGGCATCTGAGGGCTGCATGCGTGACAGTGCTGAAGGCACCCCACCACCTGAATCTAATGCAGGGCCAAGCAACTCGGTCAACTTCATTCTGACAGTAATCCTTCTATAAGCCTCAGGGCAGGTGTGAGCAATGGGATGGCCCTGCAGCTGCCCCACATTCTTCACATGTGCTGGTGCATGTGTGTGCGACTGTCTGTCTGTGTGTGTGCTGTGCTCACCTGCACATTGCCGTTGCTGTGTCCTGTGATAATGTAGCGCCGCGAGCGAGACCCCAGTCGGTTGGCACCCTCAAACTCGTGTACAGCAAACGTGGATATGACGCTGTTGTCAACTGAGTTGATTTCACACACCCTGCAGCCGGATGGGAGGGGCAGGGTCAGGCTCCAGAATGTTGGGAGGGTGACCCCAGGTAAAGCGATTAGACAAGCATTGTCTGCTGAGGCTGGCGAACCTAATCTAGAGGCCACTGTGATGAATGATGTAAAGCACCACTGCATGGGATGAGGTACCTAAAGCAGACCCAACAATCCTAGCTAATGGGGGCAAGCACATTCCCTTAATTGAAGTTGTCACACCTTTGCCCGGAGGAACACAGGCGCACAAACAGCTTGCTGGTTTCGGGGACCACTCTCTGTACAAACACCTGCTCCTCCCCCACCTCACCATAAGGACCTGTGGCAGGAAGGAGGACAAGGGAGCTTAGTAGATCCACACTGTACTTGTGCTAGTGGGCGGAGTCACCTGCGCTGCACCTACCAATGGAGATATCTGGGTAGCAGATGGAGTTGGGTCCTTCCAGCGCTAGGACCTTGTAGGAGGCCGCGGAGCTGGAGCCAGGCTGCGTGGAGATGCGGCCTCGGAATCGAGTTACATTCCAGGTCCTGACATGGTTCTCCATGCACACTGCAGGTGGGAGGGGAGGGGAGGGGGGGTGAAAGGGGGAGGGGCAGGGGGAGGGGAGGAAAGGGAGGGGAGGGGAGTGTTGAGGGATGAGACCAAGTGTTTTTCGGATAGTTGCCACTCACTCACCAGAGATGAGGTGTCTTTCCCCTAGAACCACTTTGCTGAGGGGACAGGTGTGAACTGGGAAGGACTCAAAGATCTGTGGGGCTTGCCCAACATTCTCTGGGTGTTGCACAATCAGCTTTACTGCTCCGCTCTTGGTCCCATAGGCAATCTCTATCCACTGCTGGTTAAAGCCGCCACTGTCTGTGGGAGATGCAGTAACCATGGAAACTAGTACACATGCTGACTTGTAAAAATGTTGATGTGATGGACCCTACTTTTCTCACATCCTACCACCACTAGATTAAAGTCAGAGCAAGGTCTTTGATGTGGGCTTCAGCCCATCTGCAGGCCTTTCATGTGGGCAGCAACAAGGCATTCCCAGACGGGCCATGTCCACGCTCTCAGACATGTTCAAATCAATTGCACACACTTAAAAGAATTTGATTGGATCACCCTTTTTGATTGTAGGTGCTAATTCAAATCCTCACAGAGTGCTGGCGTCAGGTAGACACTGAGGGAGGTGATGGGGTCGTGTGAGGGGTCCTGGAACAGTTCAGTCACCAGTAGGTCATTGTCCTTCATGCGCAGGGGAAACTTCTCCATGTCTGCACAGAGGGGAGGGGAGGAAAGGGGAGGGGAGAGGATTGACCAGCACCGTGGTGTGGTGACAGACCTGTGGCTTCTGTCACTGGAGAGCTGCCTGAACAGCTGACCCCTGGAGCAGCACACCTTACAAGGAGAGCACAACAAAGAAGAAACGAGGGACAACAAAGCCACTGCCTTCAAAGTGAGCTTGCCCACCCCACCCTACTCCCCCACTCTACTCCCCCACCCTACTCCCCCACTCTACTCCCCCGCTGCCTCACCCTTCCTCACCCCCCACAAGCCCAACCCACCAATGTGGTATATGGAGCCGTTGGTACAGCCGAGCAGGAGAAAGGAGCCCGCTTGGTCGAAGCTGCAGATGGCGACCACCTCCTGCACCTGCCAGTGCCGAGTGATGGACTGCCAAACGGCCACACGGCCCACGTTGCTCAGGACCACCAGCTGGTTGCCAATGAAGAAGAGGCTGTCCACTGGCATCTTTGTGTCAAATGTAGCTGCAGCACAAACACACACACACACACACACACACACACACACACACACACACACACACACACACACACACACACACACACACACACACACACACACACACACACACACACACACACTACAGTTTTGCTGAAACACATACAACACAATTCACAGCTACCTACAGCAATTGTATGTATCAGTTGCCATGGTAACTGGCCCACTCACTCAGCTCCCGAGGCGCTGGGGAGCAGCTCCAGACACGGACTTCAGTCCCCAGCACGGCTGCCAGCAGCTTGTCGCCGAGGTGGATGGTCCCGCCCAGCTTGGTCCGCAAGGCCACCTGGGAGGGGACTCGGTCCAGAGGGGGTGTGGTGAACAGGAGGTCCCACCCCCGGGACTCTCGCGGCCTACAGGACAACAGACAGTGGTAGCCGCAACGAGTGAGAGTGGCCACGGGCAGTGGGAGTGGTCAGGGGCAACAAGTGGGAGTGGTCAGGGGCAACAAGTGGGAGTGGCCACGAGCAGTGGGAGTGGACAGGGGTAACAAGTGGGAGTGGTCAGGGGCAACAAGTGGGAGTGGCCACGAGCAGTGGGAGTGGACAAGGGCAACAAGTGGGTGTGGTCAAGGCTGACTGCTCACATTGAGAAGATGTGGATAGCTTGCAGGTAGACCACTGCCATGCAGTTGCCATGGCAGACTATCTGTCTGACGACCTTGTTCACTTCACCTGCAGACAGTCATGAGAACACATTAATTTCTTCCCTTCACTTCACAACACCTCATTCTAGAGCTATGACATAGCTTGGATGGACTTCATGTATGTAATAGTTGAATAACATCACCGGGCAGCCAGCAGAGTAACAAAAGCACAAAATTCGGCTACAACAAGTTGCACAGGTAATGGGAACTGCTCAACAAGTTATCTAACAGTGAACCAGCACTGTCTGCACCCACACAACCACACTACCTGCCCTTTAGGTTTACCTCAGCTGCCAAACTTCCACCCTTGAGTTGAAATTTAAGACTCTGGCATAATGCTTTAGATGTATAGATCTATAATTATATATCAGGTGTCAAAGGCCTGTGATCGAACCACGCTGAATTGTTGAGCTGTGAATGTGCTGCATGAATCAGGCCGGAGGCTACCATTGTCTGCCCTGCACTGCTGCGTCTCACTGGTAGACACAGAATTACCAAACAAAGAATAAAGCACAGCTTTGGCACTTGCCCCAATTAGCCACAGGAACAATATGCTCAGCTACTGAGGGTGTTGGTCGGCCAGTGCGACCACCACCTGATGTAAAGTGACATCACACGACATCACACTCACTGGAGAGTTTGTTTGGTGGGAGTGTGGAGGATGGAGGGCCGTCGAGGGCGGGGCAGTGCATAGGGGCGGGGATGGTGCCCGCAAACAGGATGCCTCCACAGGCTGGACGGCCCAGGTCCTCGCACAGCATCAGCCATCTCACTGGAGGAAGGGGAGGGGCAGAGGCGGAGCTATGTTTGGCTGTTGCATCACTTGCCCCCCCCCCTCAAGCTCACCCAGAGGAGTGACACCGTAGTACTCTGCCTCGCTGCGTAGGGTCCTGGCGTCAATTCCCCTGGGCAGGAAGGATGTCAGGCATGGTTTCAGGAACTGCCTTCCACTTCACACTCCCCTTCTCCTCCACACACTCCTTCACACCACACTTCCCCTCCCACTCACCTTAGCTTCACCTCTTTTGTGCGGAGGTAGTGCAGGATGGGCTCAAATGAGTTGGGATCACGGTCAATGAATATCTGTACACACACAGACACAGACACACACATGTATAGCACTGAGCAGTGGCTGAGGCTGCAGGCAACTCACTGCCCCTGTTTCATCCTTGACTGAAGGTATCCTCCCACTCAGCAAGCTGTGGAGAGGAAGTCACATGACAGTCACATGCACTGTGGAGAGGCAGTCAAGTGACAGTCACATGCACTGTGGAGAGGCAGTCACGTGACAGTCACATGCACTGTGGAGAGGCAGTCACGTGACAGTCACATGCACTGTGGAGAGGCAGTCACGTGACAGTCACATGCACTGTGGAGAGGCAGTCAAGTGACAGTCACATGCACTGTGGAGAGGCAGTCACGTGACAGTCACATGCACTGTGGAGAGGCAGTCACGTGACAGTCACATGCACTGTGGAGAGGCAGTCACGTGACAGTCACATGCACTGTGGAGAGGCAGTCACGTGACAGTCACATGCACTGTGGAGAGGCAGTCACGTGACAGTCACATGCACTGTGGAGAGGCAGTCACGTGACAGTCACATGCACTGTGGAGAGGCAGTCACGTGACAGTCACATGCACTGTGGAGAGGCAGTCAAGTGACAGTCACATGCACTGTGGAGAGGCAGTCACGTGACAGTCACATGCACTGTGGAGAGGCAGTCACGTGACAGTCACATGCACTGTGGAGAGGCAGTCACGTGACAGTCACATGCACTGTGGAGAGGCAGTCACGTGACAGTCACATGCACTGTGGAGAGGCAGTCAAGTGACAGTCACATGCACTGTGGAGAGGCAGTCAAGTGACAGTCACATGCACTGCGGAGAGGCAGTCACGTGACAGTCACATGCACTGTGGAGAGGTAGTCACGTGACAGTCACATGCACTGTGGAGAGGCAGTCAAGTGACAGTCACATGCACTGTGGAGAGGCAGTCAAGTGACAGTCACATGCATGCAGGCATGTACGCACTACGGGTCAACAGGGATGGTAGGCCGCGCATGCAATTACCATACTGAACATGCACTATGCACGCTATATGGATGCTCTGTTGCCCTGCGGCTGGTGAGCGTGATGGGACAGCCAACTGGGTGGGTTACCTGGTGAAGAAGGAGTCCTGGACCCACAGGAGGGTTTGCCTCGACGTGGTGAATCTAGGGAGTGTAAGGACACAAGACTAAGACAAGGGACGATATGGAACCAGTGTGGCTGCGTTTTAAGAGTTCACTGCCTTGTCACCTACCGCCTCCCGCCAACGTTCAGCTTCAAGAGTTCGCCTTGCATGTACTGAGGACTGGAGAAGGACGTAGGGTAGTCCATTCTCTCCTGAAGAGTCTCCGAGTTATCCAAAGTGGCGTGTTTCAGTCGTGATCTTGAGTTGGTAGCCATTTCTTTTATAAATAGTAACAGCCGTGCTACTATTTTAGAACTCACCAGTGCTTCTAAATTTAGCAGGAACTGCGTCGCTTGCACTGGCGTTTCAACGCGGCGTTACCGTATGCGTTGTCGTTGTCGCCCTGGGTGATGAGTGGACGGAGACTTGTTATTGGACAAACAAGGACGCTTTCCTGATTGCTTCTCTGAGCGTCATGCAGGCGTATCAAAGGCGGTGATGGCTGGACGCCACCGCACCACAGTTAGCGTGGAGAACGTCGGCAAGACATCAACTTTGGTCCCAGACGCAGGTGTTTCTTTGAAGCAAATGGTCCCTACGCGACAAGTTCGCGCCCACCCGGCTTCCGAGGAGTCGCAGGACACCCAGGGGCGACTTCTTCGCGCGCAGGTCTGCCTCCAGGAAGGATCGGACGTGAGAAGCAAGCTACAGGGGCTGGCAGCAGTGCAGGACGCAATGGAGGGGGGCACTGCAGTGACCTCCAAGGTCTTGCGTCTTATTGGCTGTGCCTTGGAAGACGTCAACTTCGCGGTGGTGCAGGGCGGCCTGGAGGCACTGGAAGAGTTGGTGGTGCGTTGTGGGGGAAACCTGAGGTCGCACTTGGACGAGGTGGTGGGCATGCTGGTTCCCCGGTTGGGGGGCAAGTACGCTGTGCGTCAGTCTGTCACTCGCACCTTCCTGCGCCTGATGGAGTGTGTGGAGCCAAAACTCGTGCTGCAGAAGTTGATGACTGAGGGTGGCAGACACCGATCATCCCGGATCCGTGAGGATACCATCAACGTTGTGCTGACTGCGCTGCTCATGCACCGACACGCTGGCTTTGACCTTCTCCACATTGCAAAGGAGATAGCACCTAGTTTGACAGACAGCCGGCAGCGTGTGAGGCAGGCTGCCCTGGAGGGCATGGCGCTGCTGTCGCACTTCCTGGGGGTGGGCGGGGCATCGTCCCTGAGTGATGTGGTGGCCAGTGTGGAGGAGAGCTATCTGGGATCCAGGCCAAGGGAGGTGGGTGGGGTTGTAGCAGCCTTCAAGGTGCGCGTGGCACGCAAGCAGCTGCCCAGTGTGAACGCTGATGGTTTGGTGGACCATGTGGTTCAAGTGGCTGGGGCCATGACCAGTAAGGCCCCGTCCCACTCTGGGGCAGATGTAGATTGGATCCTGCAGGGCAGTGTGTCCTCCAATCCCGGGCAGAACAGCCCTTCTGTGGGTGTGTCGAGGGCCTCCAGTGGGGTGAGGCCCTACAACAGTGCTGGAACCCGCAGCAAGCTGCCCTGGGAGAGGGACCATGAAAGAAACACGTCAAAGCTAGCCAGTTTGCCACCACCAGCGCCAAAGAAGCCCCTTCCCAGCCTGCAGCGGACATCACAGGATGCCAGGCCGGGCCAGCAGTGGTGCGGGCCCAGCAAGCGCACAACGAGCAACTCCTATGCAGAGCTGCACCGTGTTCGACTGAGGAGGATGAATATGGACCACACCCACGCTGCTCTGCAATCCTCAGGTGTGTCCCTGCCCAGCAGGAAGGAGGGAGAGCGTCTTGCAGCAGCCGACCGCCCTGGGCTGCTCAATGGCTACACACAGCACGAGGCACTGCTGGCGTCGGTGGACATGGGGCTGCCTCGGGACTGGTCTCTATCACCACTGCAGCGGCAGCAGGTTGGACAGGGGGCGGGGCCAGACGTGAGCCTCTCCCGCACCTGGCCCTCGACGAGCTCATCCCCACTTTCGGCTGACAGCCCGTCGTCGTCATCAATGACCCAGCAGCGCCCCAGCTCCAAGCCGAGGGTGAAGCACCCTCTGCGAGGGCTGCAGGCAAAGCTCGCCAGTGCAGCGGAGGGGAGTGTGGTAGTTCAGGGGCACGGTCCCTTCCGTCGTGCAGAGGACTATGACGATGACTTCGAAGACATCTTTGAGGACCAGTTTGAGGGCAGCAGTCTGTCCTCCTCTGTCACCTCCTTTGGCAGCCTGGAAGTAAGGAAGGCTGCACAGGCTGCTCTAGAGGTGAGGGGGAGGGCTCAGGGGGGTGCTGGGTGAGTAGGGAGGACCTGTGTCTGGTCACAGGATGACTGTTGCTGTGCACAGGAGAAGGACCCAGAGGCTGGCACAGACGCAGGTGATGGTCTAATGACGCTAGCTAGCACAGCCTCAAGGTGAGTGTGTTGTAGCCCCAGCCCATTGGTGTATACCCACCATGTAAGTCAAGTGACGGGTATTGCTACGTATTCCTCTCTCCCTCCCCTCTGTCCCCTCCCTCCCTGTGGTGCAGCCGAGTAGAAAAGGGAAACATGACCAAACCTGCCAAGGTCAAGTCAGGGACGCTACGCCACACCATACCGAAAGGTGCTGCCCAGAGGCAAACTGCCACTCCCAGAAGCAGTAAAGGGGAGGAAGAGGGATCCACCTTTGGAAGGGCCGACACCTCGGCAGAGATGCAACCCGATCACTTGGACTCCACCACAGTGCAGGACCAACCTCTGTGTGACCTACCTGCCGTGTCGGATGTCTCTCCCCCAGTGGGCGGGGCAGTCAATGGGGGGCTGGACTCCTCAATGATGGGCTGGTCATCCTCTCCTGGCAGCAGCCAGGAGAGCGGAGAGGGCGAGAATGATGTGTTTGCAAACGAGGGGGAAGTAGAGCTGAGCGTTTCAGCACGGGCCAAGACAAAAGCACCTCGGAGCAGAAGCAAGCCATGCAGTGTTCCCTCCTCTGCCACGGCCAGCCCCATCCCCCGCAAGACCTCTCTCTCCAAGTCCGCCAAAGAGCGGATCCTAGGCCACAAGCTGAGGCCACTGGAGAAGCCCTGCCTGCCCTCTGGGACCCTGGCCCAGAAGCCCCCCCTCCCACCCCGTGATGCCCCAGTGCCGTCCTCTGAACCAGATTCCCCTCTGAATGCAAAGCACTTTGTGGTGAAGACGGTTGGCACCTCCACGCCCACCTGTGAGTTGACGGAGGTGGAGGAAGAGGCCCTGGATGTGCTCGTCCCCTTTGCCAACCCCGAGCAGGCGCTGGAGGAGGCCCTGCAGGGACTGGGCAGCAGTGACTGGTGAGGAGCACAGCATGCTCTGCCGTTGGTCTGCACTGCTGCTCTCCCTGTTGCTGTGTGGTGCAGGTAATGCTATTCTGTTTTCTTACTGTGTGTGTGTGTGTGTGTGTGTGTGTGTGTGTGTGTGTGTGTGTGTGTGTGTGTGTGTGTGTGTGTGTGTGTGTGTGTGTGTGTGTGTGTGTGTGTGTGTGTGTGTGTGTGTGTGTGTGTGTGTGTGTGTGTGTGTGTGTGTGTGTGTGTGTGTTGCAGGCAGTCCAAGACCAAGAGTCTGTTTGCCATTCGCCGACTGGCCATGCACCACAGTGAGATACTGCTCCCCCATCTAAAGGCGGTTGTCATAGCAGCAGAAGAAGAGGTGAAGAACCTCCGCTCTGCTGTGTCCCGAGCAGCCATTGCTTGCTTTGGCGACTTGTTTGCGTGTCTGGGCCGCTCACTTGAGCCGCACCTGGAGGGCGTGGTCCATACCCTGCTTCACAAGACAGGGGACACCAGCGTGTTCATCCGGGAGGACTGCGAGAAGGCCTTGGGGGAGATGGTCAAGGGCGTCAGTGCCCCGCGGGCATTGACGGCACTGGTGCAGGGTGGGGCAAGGTGAGGGGAGTGGCTTGGTAGGGTGGGGCACACAGTGTGCCGTGCTGTAAGCTGCTGTGTCATGGTGCCCCTCCTCCACTGCAGCCACAAGAATGCTATGGTGCGCAGATCAGCTGCTCAGTTCATTTTGCAGACGGTGGAGCTGGTGGGTGGGGCCAGGGTGCTGGCCTACTCCCGTGAGGTGGTGGAGGCGGTCCTGCTGGCTGTTGTGAAGCTTGTCAGGGACAACTCACCCGAGGCCAGGTAGGACCCCACCCTCAGAAGGGAGTGTTGTGGGAGTGTCCTGGCAGCCTGTGTGTAGAACTGTCCTCTCTGTGCTCTGGTTAGGTATTTTGCTCGCAAGATGCTCAGCCACCTGTGGCCCTGTGCTGACTTTGATCGGGTCTCCTCCCGTGTGCTAAGCCTGGCCTCCCTGCAGCAGCTCAGCGAGGCTGTGGAGCTGCTAAGGACAAAGGTGAGAGCTGCTCTGCTGGTGGTGGTGGCGGTGGGTGGGGTGACCCGTCCTGGCTGCATCCTGCAGGGTGTTGGCGAGCACCCAGTTGACGTCAGCTCGGCTAAGGCCCGTCATCCCTCGGGAGACGCCTCATGGGCTTGCAGGAGCGTTGGTGACTCCCACTCGAGCAGCATGTCTGAGAGGCGGCAGCAGCGTGGGTCGCTCCTGCACGACTCACCACAGCGCAAGCCCAGCAGACCCGTGCGACGCCAACAGAGCCTCTCAGATGCTCAGGTAAGGGCGAGGGCTGCATTAGTGGGCGGCTGTGTGTGCACCGTTTCTTCCTCTATTGTTCCCTGCTGCGCAGCCCCTGGGCCCCTCAGTGGGCAGGGAGCTGTCCTCGGTGCTGCTGCGTCTGGTCAGCAGTGACTGGGGTGAGCGGTACGCAGCAGTGGCAGAATTGGAGGAGTTGGTCCAGCACAATCCCGCAGCCGTCAGCACAGCAGTAGTGAAGGTGTGTGTGTATGTGTGGAACCCATTTGATTGCCTATTGCACCTTAATGTGTACACACACCTTGCAGATCTTTGATGCCTTCACGCCACGTCTGACCGACTCCAATGTCAAGGTGAACCTTGCTGCCCTGGAGTCCTTCAGCCGCCTGGTCCCCTTGCTGGGGGACTGCCTCAGCCCTGTCCTACCCAACATCCTACCTGCGCTGCCCATCACATCAAAGCTTGCTGGTGTGGCACCTGTGGCGGGGCGGGCCCTGCAACTTGTGTGCCAGTACGTGGACTCTGCCCACTTGGTCCAACCCCTTGTCAACCTTTCACAGTTCACCAACCCGAGGGCACAGCCCATAGTTGTCTCCCATCTCGCAGGTACGCAGTACTGTGCTGGGGTGGTGGTGGTGCAGTCTGAGTGAGGTGTGGGTATGCTGCCCCTCCCCTTCCCTCCCTCTCTCACAGACGTGGTCCTGTCTGTCCCCCACATCCGCCTGCAGCAGCACGTCTTGCCCCTACTGTGGAGGCTCCTGGGTGGCAAGATGGTCGCCAACAGTGATGGAAGGGCAGCCCTGAAGCACCTCTGCACCAGCTTGCATGAGACAATGGGGCAAACCCTGATTGATAAAGCCAGCACACTCCCCCCAGACAAACTGAAGAGGCTGAACAAGTTTTTGGAACCCAGCAACTGATTGTTACGTTGTACATTTTCATTTGCAGTTCTGCTCTTTTACTTGTGAATATGTATCTTGTAGGAAATTATTAATGTTGCACACACACACCAGTGCAGCACACCTCTGAATGTGTGTACATATGTACGAATGCATAAATGTGCACGTACGTTACAAGCTGCACTACAGAACAGCTAGTACGGTGTGGTACGCATGTAGGCTGAACGTCTGGCACTAGCTGGCTTGCCATGCATGCTGTGACGTGTGCACGTGCTGTATATACAGTAACATGCATGCACTGTGCGTTGCTCAAGGGTGGTGTCGGTGTGTTCAGCTGAAGAAGGTCTACGTGGCCCAAACCTTCTTTCTACTGACTTCTACTTCTACTACGCCAATTGCTCGCAAGTACTCCCATTTCAGTACACGCAGTGGAGTCCAATATCACAGGTAACTAAGGGCAACACCTTGCTCCACACCTTGCCTAGCTATGGAAGTGCTCAGACAGACAGACAGACAGACAGACAGACAGACAGACAGACACCCAGTAACTAATTAAAATACCCTTCACCGTGATGACCACAACAGAGAACATGCATGCAAGACCTTGTGGACAAAACAGGTCTATGTGAGTGAAGGACAAGAGCAACACTTAGTTTACGGGCATGGATCCAGCTCCATAGGACGTAGCTATCTGCTGGCATCTTCTGTGTGTGGTGGCTGAGGTGGCTTCTTGGTTTGGTTCCACCAGAGCATAGCAAAGCATACGGAGGTGGGCTTCGGCTGGCTAGCATCAAACACAAACTCCAAACTCTCCTTCACAGGAAGGTGTACTACCTCGATCATTTCCCCCTCCCCCTCGTTCCCACCACCCTGAGTCTCAAGCATGCTGTCTGAGACTTCAGCATAGTACAACCACTGCATTGTCCCAGACACGCCCACACTCGAGTGGTAAAAGCACACTGGCTCGATACAGTGCAGAGGGACACGGTAGCCAGTCTCCTCCAACACCTCTTCTTGCACCACCTCCTCCAGTGGCAAGGACTTGTCCACTATTCCCGCACACAGCTCATAGGTTATGCCATCCTGCCCAGGGCCATATGCAAGGGGCGGATCATCGGCAGACAAAGTGGGCTTCTTGGCGGATGGGGGCTTCCCCTCTCCTTTCCAGCTAAGGCCATGTGCGAACTGCTCATGCCCCTCCCAGACCTGGTGGTTTCGCATCATGTACACAGCCGGCCGGAACTGCTTCACCAGGACAAAGGCATCCCTCGTCTTGTTCCACAGCAGGACAGCCACACTAAGTGCAAGGGGCGGGGACAGCTCATGAAGACGCAGCTCACACAACACAACACGACAGCTAGCTACCTGTTGTGCTGCTTCACACAATCCCAGATCTTGGGCTTGCCAGCCTAGTGCAGTGCGAGGAAGCGAAGGAGAAACATGGCGGCGAAATCTGTTTCTGCGTCCTCCGCACCAGCAGCCACCCACCTGTTTGTACCTCACTCGGTAGGGAAGGACAAACCTGGAGTTCGTACACGGTACAATCTTCACGTCTGTAATGCTATCCATGATGTAAGGAGACAACACGAGATGTCCCGTGACGTCAGTTTCCGTCACTACTGGAGTTTGTACACGGTACAATCATAGATACTCTGCCGAGCTGCCCCAGCGATGGCGTACTCTCCCCTCCACGATACTGCCCCTCCCTCCTACGATGAAGTATTCAAAGTCCAGGTGCGCCAGGGGCCAGCAGCACCGCTTGTTGTATGGGCAGGCTGAGAGACCTGATATATCCGCTGGTCTAGGGTTACGGGTAAACGTGCATTTTCGTACTGATCCCCGGACGTAGCATGTAGCTGTGTGCACACTCTCTGCTTTTCCTCTCTTTTCCCTCTGTCTCACACCTATGACCTCCACCACACCCTGCAAATCAGTGATGTAAGCGGTTCCACGTGAATACGTATGTCATGCCATTGAGTCACCCAAGCTCGTTCACTGTGCACTGCAATAGGAAAGACAGCTCTGGCATGACATGACGGACTGTTTCAATTCCTCTCGCACTTTCTCTTGTCTGACATGGAGAAGTATTTGAAGTATGTCAGTCTGTGTGTGTATGTCTGTGTGTGTGTGTATGTCTGTGTGTGTGTGTATGTCTCTGTGTGTGTGTGTATGTCTGTGTGTGTATAAGGCTGGTGTCCCCACTGCCACCGGGACCACCAGTCTTGTTGCCTCCTGCTGGCTGGTCTGGCTCTGGTAAAATACAAGTACAAATGTGTGTATGTATGTATGCATGTACGTACACTGTGTGTCTGTGTGTACACATGCACACGTGTGTACACGCGTTGGCCTGCTTTTCATAGTGGCATGCTGTGGGGTCCCACTGCCATACACCATCATCACACACACACATGCACACACACACAATCAGGAAATCAGTTTGTTATCAGTCAGTCAGGCAGTGTTTTTGGTAGGTGCACCATCGGGATGCACAGACCGCTAGCTGCTCCAGTACTCTAACCATTGGAGTGATTGAGGTGGGAGTAATGGGCCAACGGGACGAGAAACCCTGAAATGGGACTGTGTGCACAGGATATGGATAGTTGAATTTCAAAGGTCACTGGTTTCAGAAGGAACTTGGCTGCACATAGTAGTAGATTGATTTCCCCTTTTGCTTAGTCCTTTTACTCACACAAGTAACAAGTCCACAAGTATGAAGCCATATTTTAGGACATGTCACATGACACAGCAGCAGTTGGCTTACTAGGCTGTGCTACTATGGCCTATTGTTGATATTGTAAGGGTTGATTCTCTGCTGCGTATTATAAGAGTAATTGAATGATTTCCTCTGCTGTATCTGCTCCAGTGTCTGCCTGCTCACTCACTCATGGTCTTTTGTTGTTGTTCATGGTCCTCCAGAACTGCAGTGGTATCTTATGCCACCGTCTCTAGCAGACATAAACTGCACAATCTCACTTCTGGGGCCGACTGGCGCATGGCCTACAGTGGAGTGTTACTTCTTTAGTCAGTGGTTTGCTTGGTTGCCAGGGGTAACTGTTGCCAGTGGTAACTGCACCACCAGTAGTGTGTATATTCTCAAGTAAAGCACAGGACCACGTGTGTACGTGTGCGTGCCTGTGTGCGCATGTGTGTCTGTGTGTGCGTGCATGTCTGTGTGTGCATGCGTGCATGTCTGTGTGTGCATGCGTGTCTGTGTGTGCATGCGTGTCTGTGTGTCTGTTCATGCACTGAAACATGCACAACCGAATGTCATGACATGCTAATCACCACTTTGTCTGTGGGTGTCTCTTGTCTGTAGAACACAATTCGCTGGTCTTGCATAAGGACAGGACAGGCCGGATTGGGGTAGGTGTGGTCGCTGTGAACGGCGCCATCCTTGTCAACTACGTGGCACCCAGCTCACCGGCAGAGCTAGCAGGACTCAACTTTGGAGATCAGATTACCAGTGTGAGTGCAGTGTGGCAGACTGCACCTTGTAGACACCTGCTGTAGGACCATTAGAGGCAGACAGACAGACAGACAGACAGACAGACAGACAGACAGACAGACAGACAGACAGACAGACAGACAGACAGACAGACAGACTGACAGACAGACAGACTGCTACCAGATGACTGATTCATACACTACCATACCCTAAGCACACTAGCCTTGCTAGTTAATGGTTTGACTTGGTTGCCAGGGGTAACAGTTGCCAGAGGAACCTAAGCCAGTGGCAACTGTTGGCTCTTCAAGCTGTGGTGAACCTGTGCTTGTCTGGTGACTGTCCTAGGTCAACGGGGAGGCGGTGATGGTGTTCTCAGCGGACCTCACCTGCAGACTGATCAAGTCGTCTCTGGCAAAGGTGTCACTGAAGGTGAGGAAGAGGCCCTTCACTCAGACCTATCTCCTGGAAAAGGGGCTGGACAACAAAATTGGCATTCACCTGACTGGGAACAAAGTGGTCAAAGTCGAGCATGGATCTTCGGTGGGTTGTGTGTGTGTGTGTGTGTGCCTGTGTGTGTGCGTGTGCGTGTGTGCGTGTCAGTGTTGTTTTGTTTTGGTTAACCAGATTCAAAGCACTATAATTCTGGTAAACTGAGTTACATTTAGTTGACTAAACCAGAACTGGCATTCCTCTGAGATTATGGTTGTCACCTCATGTAACCTTAATAACCAGTAACCTTAGTAACCAGCAGCCACAGCAGCCACCATAACTGTGTCCAGTGCTGTGTGCAGTGTCCACCTTGCACAATAACTGACACATAGACTGAGGTGTTCCAGTTTCATCTGCTATTATTGCCACACATTTGAGTCCAGGAATAAGCTAGCCCAGCATAACACACACACATACACACGTACCACGTCCACTATACTGCTGTTCGTGTGTGCACTACAGTGCCAACGCTGCCCACTTCTGTCTTGAAACTAAAACCAAACTACTTAAAACTAAAATGGGATCCAAACCCAGTCCTCAGTAGAACTGAACTATGGGCCAAGCTAAAAGGTAAAGGTACATCAGTGCTAGCTATGACGTAACAAGAAGTGCAAGATTTGCAACCAAATCGTACATTTGTGTGTGTGCTTGTGTGTGTCCTCTGGCTGCGGAGGGTTACCTGCTAGCCCAAAAAGTGCCACACATGCAGTCTCACCTCACAAGACCTGACAGGTGTATTCTGTGGTTAGGTGCCTGGTCAGATGTCAAGGCCAAGTGGCCCCTGCCAAAGTGAAGTGGTGCTGGTGTCCATCGTGTGAAGTGAGCAAGTGTCTAGCGCCGCTTCAACCATCTACCTGCTCCTCTCCCCCTCCCCCCTTCCCTTCACAAGATGTGGCTTGACACCGGATCAGTGCATCATTGAGGTGAATGGTCCGAGTGTGGCTGGCCAGGAAGGCAAGACAGTGAAGCTGATATCCCAAGCCCCCCCGAGCTTCTTTGTCACTGTTCTTCCCAAGGACATGTACAAGCAAATGTCACCACCTTGAGTTGCACAAGTGAGTCACTGAAGCAGGTGCTTGTGTATGTACGCACGCGTGTGTGTACGTGTGTGTGTACGTGTGTGTGTACGTGTGTGTGTATGTACGTGTGTGTGTATTATGTGCTGTGTGTGCGTGTGTGTTGGGTGTGTTGTGCTGTGTGTGTGTGTGCTGTGTGTGTTGTGCTGTGTGCTGTGTGTGTTGTGCTGTGTGCTGTGTGTTGTGTGCTGTGTGTGTTGTGCTGTGTGTTGTGCTGTGTGCGTGTGTGTTGTGCTTGGTGTGTTGTGCTGTGTGCGTGTGTGTTGTGCTGTGTGTTGTGCTGTGTGTGTGTGCTGTGTGTGTGTGCCAGTGCACTGGCTGAGCTCCAAGTAAACAAAGCTATCTAGCAAGATTACTTGTCTTTCTCTAGCGCTGCTTATCTGCTGATGTGTGTGTGTGTGTGTGTGCGAGCGGTGTGTATGTGCTGTGTGTGTGTTGAGCTGTGTGTGTGTTGTGTGTATGTGTGTGTGCGTGTGTGTTTCGTCAAATGCAGGAGATGGAGGCCCGGAGAAGAAGTGGGAAAGTACTCTTCGCCTCATCAATGACACTTCCCTTCTTCACACCTGCAGGCACGAATGACAAGACTGGAAGCCCGTTCTACCTTCTGCGATGGATGTCCCCCCTTTCCATCAAGGAGTCCCTGGCTACACTGGAGGACTGGAGCTACCCCAGCGTGGACCCTTCTACATTGCTGAGGGTGAACCCAAGCCACTTAAAGGCAGTCCCTCCTCCCAACAACACCATCAGTGTGACCCTATTTCATTGTAGAACTGACATTCGACACATGCACCCACCCACACATGTGCTGGCTATTTGCACCCAGCCAACACACACACAGTGTGGTGGTTACATGCAGTGTGGCATGAGACAAGTGGAGCTGCAAACACTGCAATGTGTACTATGCACTCTGATCCCTGGCTAGATGGGGCCAGCATGAGTAATGGAGTATAGTTCAAGAAGATATAAAATTATTATTATGATACAATGTAAATCCAATAACACCACAAAAGGTCTAGAAATCGTCAAAAATGTCTTAACTCCTGAAGAAGGGCTAGAGAATAGATTCTAAGTGTTCAGTACATGCGGTACAGGTCAGTTGTGCTGAAGACACAGTCGGCCACCGCAAAGCCCAGTGTGTAAGGGATGAAGCCGTGTCCATACTCCACCACCATCCAGGTCCGCACTGCCCACCGTACGCCTGCAGTCTCACCCCACACATATGCTACAGTGTCACCTGGAAAGTAGGAGAGGTGATGGTGTTGCTAGGCAACAGCAAGATGGCCAAATTGCCGCATTAATAGGCACAATTTCCATAGTGACGTCTCAGGTGAAAGAGGTGCACACTAAGAGTGTCTACCACACACTCCCCACATGGGCA
>OX465046.1:0-110866 GCA_949841015.1 Aplysina aerophoba
ACCCCCCCAACCCCCCCCCACCCCACCCACACTTTCTCACCCACTAGCACCAACTCACCTACTCACTTTGCTCTTGCAGGGATGTGGCCATGGACACACTGCAGTCTGTGATTGGCAGTGCTGAATTCAAAAGATGGGAGGTAGGTCTCTCTCTCTCTGTGTGTGTGTGTGTGTGTGCACATGTGTGTGTGTGCATGTGTGCACGTGTGTGTGTGTGTGTGTGTGTGTGTGTGTACATGTGTGTGTGTGTGCGTGTGTGCACGTGTGTGTGTGTGTGTGTGTGTACATGTGTGTGTGTGTGCGTGTGTGCACGTGTGTGTGTGTGCGTGTGTGTGCGTGCGTGTTTCCCTACACTGCCTTGCGTGTTGGTGACTACATAGGTGAATGATCAGAAGCCACGTGTGGCCTTGGACCTTGCTGTTGCGCAAGCGCAGCCCAACAGCCGTGAGTAGGAGGGGCCATTGCTCGACTTGAGGGTGTGGTCACACGTGGTTGTGCGTCTGTGTGTGCAGTTCTGATGGAGGAGTTGCACCGGACAGCCTTCAGAGACCAACTGAGCAACTCCATCTTCTGCCCCTCCCACAACCTCTCCAATTTGACTCACGAGGACGTGAGCTGAGTGCCCATTGTGGGCTGTGGAGTGACCTCTGAGTGTGAGTGTGCTTTGATGGTTGTCTGACCCTCTCCACAGCTGAATGCCTTTGCAAAGGAGAGCTTTGTGGCAAAGAGGACTACCCTAGTGGGAATTGGTGGGTGTGGTCCTTTGCAATTTGCTTATTATTATATGTACATTTCATCTGTTGACTCCTCCCCCTCAGGTGTGGGTCACGAGGACCTTGTGCGGTTGGCCACCTCAACGTTTGGATCCATGCCGGAGGGCGACTCAGTGACCGTAGCTCAGGCTGACTTTGTGGGCGGTATGCTGCCTAACACCTCCCTCATCCCACCCTACACACACCTGTGTCTTCCTGCTGACTGGACCACAGCTTTGTATTCATGTGATGGCTTTGCCGCCCCACCCCTGCCCCACCCCCCCCATGTCTGCAGGCGGGGAGGTCCGTCTGCCGTCCGGTTCAGAAGTGACTCATGCTGTGCTTGCCTGCCAGGGGGCCTCCCTAGGGGGAACCCCCACCAAGGCCCTCACTGCTGGCTTGCTGCAGCATGTGTTGGGAGGGTGCTCCTATGTCAAGTGGGGTGGGACTGCATCCAGGCTGGGCAAGGCTGTGGCCGCTGCCATCGGCGGCCCGTTTGCAGTGAGCCACAGCTGGGAGGGGGAGGGAGGAGTGGTGGGTGTGAGGAAGGACTGGGACGGTGCTGTGTGTGTGCCGTGTCTGCATCAGGCGTGTGTGATGAGGAGTGTTCTGGCTTTGTCTGCAGGTGAACTCCTTCAACATTGGCTACTCTGACAACGGCCTGTTCGGCATGTATGCTGTGTCTGAAGGAAAGAACATGGACCCTGTGAGGGACTGGTGCTTGTATGTCATTGTTTTTGTGTGTGTGTGTGTGTGTGTATCGCTGCGACGTGGTGTGCCTTCAGGTGCTGAGGACAATGGTGAGGGAGTTCAAGAGTGTTGCTCTGGGCTTGTCTGAGCAGGACCTCACCAGAGCCAGGTGAGAATGGCACCCAGGGCTGCCTAGTGGGGTCAACCAGTGAAGTGTGACTCCTGTGTGTGCAGGAACCAACTTAAGGCAGCCATCTTGATGGATGGTGAGCAGCGTGGCCATCTAATCAACGATATGGCTCTACAGGTGAGAGGGTGTTGGCGGCACATGGTGCAGCTTCTGTGCACCCATGCTGCCTTCTCTCGGTGTGTGTACCGGTGTGCTAGGTCTCTCTGAGGGGCAGCTACACCAGTCCGGAGGAAGCAGCGTCACTGATTGATTCCATCTCGGCTCAGGACGTGACCACAGTGAGTGAGGGCGGGAACACTATGCTTGTGGGCGGGGTCTATAGTGAGTGTGTGTTGTCTGGTGTTGACTGCAGTTTGCTCATAAAATACTGAACACTCGAGCTGTTTTGTGCTGCCATGGCAACGTGGCCTCTGTCCCCCGCCTTGACGCCCTGTTGGCCGAGCTCAAGTGATGCTGTGGGCGGAGCTAGAACGGTCGGGACCACTTGTGGTATCGTCACAGTGTATTGTTGACTTAAATATGTATATGCACTGTATTTCATTGCTAGGGTACATGTCATCATCGTAGCATTGTTGAACACTGTGTGTAGAGTGAGTGCAGTGAACAGCTGTAGAAGCCAGTATATGAACATATGCATTGCAACACCACACCACAGGGCGTGCATGGGGTGAACAGTGAGTGACAGCACGTGTCGTCACACTTCTGTTTGGATGCCCTGGGGCTGTCTGGCGGAGGGCTCCCTGTAGGAGAGGAACTGGAGGTAGGCCACTAATTTGGGGGGGAGGGGGAGCCGTTGTAGCCGTGAGGTGTCCTGCCGCAGGTGGTCCCGGAGGGCCTTGCGGCAAAGGTTCTTCAAGGTGGCAACCGACGAGCGGCAGGTGGTCAGCTGTATGGCACTGTTCCTGGCAGTGGCACAAGCCATGGGGAAGAACTCCACGGATGGGTCAATGCCTTTGAAAGCAACGCTGTATGACTTCCCGTTGATCTGGAAGGAGAGGCAGTGGCTCAGTGTGTCAAAGAGGACTGCAATGGTCAGCTTGTCCAGAGCATTGGCATCCAGGTCAGAGGCGTGCTCTGCCTCCTGTCCGCGGTGGTGGACGCGTCCGGTGTAGTTGATGCCGTAGCTGTACTGGTCTCGGCCGATGATGGGGTTAAAGTCCAAGTCTGCACTTTCCAGGTGTGTAAAGCTAGTCCCGATGCCCACCATGCGGGCCCTACCGTGGAATGGCGGGTACATTTCCACCTCAAAGTAGTGCTCCATTTTGTTAGCAAACGGCATGGTCCCTCGCACGCCAGCGCACCGGCGACTGTCAGCGCTGTGGAAGAGGATCCTCGTGTTGCCGTTGTGGAGTTCGGCGTCGCTGGCCTTGTCTGTCGGGCTCCAGTGCCAGGAGAGCCCACTGCTGTACTCCAACTCTGGTGTGATCATGTCGCCCGATGGTTCAGGATGGTTCAGCTGATCGAAGGAAAACAAAGGGAACGTCGGGGCTTTACCTAGACTCTCGCGCAAGTCCAGTGCCGCATGGCGGCCATTTTGTTGGGCAATTCTATTTATACACTGAAGTATGTGTTATAATGGATACAAATATAGAAGCACCTAACGACACACAACACAGCCGTGGGTGCCATGCCCCTCCTACTCCGTGCGAAGTGTGTGGTCGTGGGCGACTCAGGCGTGGGAAAGAGCGCCATTGCACAATCCTTTCACAGCGACGGGACCCACTTTCCAAAGGCGTACACAATGGTGAGCCGGACTAGGTCCCGAAGGGGCTGCAGGCTCCAAGGCTCATGCATGCACAGAGACACTGGACAGTAGTGAGTTGCAAACATGCCAGTTTGTTCATGGGATGGACTGGTTAATGAGCACGCCCTCCGCACCCACACAGACCAAGGGAGTGGAGATATGTGTCAAGACTGTGGCCCTCCCAGACTCCAAGGACTCCGTGGTGGGTAGGGTGGGGTGGGCGTGGGGCATGTATTGATGACATGCAGCTATAGCAGTGCACTTCCTTGCAAACTACCACTGCAGGAGATGTTCATTTACGACTCGGCTGGGAAGGAGATTTTTGCTGACCACGTGCCCCATTTTGTGCGTGCACTCTTGTGTGATTGTTGCCCGCTGATGTCCATCACAGTCTACCCCCCCTGCAGTGGGAGCACCCATCGGTAGTGGTGGTTGTGTATGATGTCACCAATGAACAGTCCTTCAAGAGTTGTGCAAAATGGCTGGAGAGGGTCCGGGCTCAGAAACCAGAACAGCCATTTCCAGGTGTGGTGTGCACACCCCTGTTGGCCCCACCCACAGACACCCCTGTTGGCCCCACCCACAAGCACACCCATGTTTGCCCTACCCCTGCAGGTGTGCTTGTGGCTAACAAGACAGACCTCCCTGCTCGGCGAGTGGTGGGTGAGGCTGCGGGAAGGAACTTTGCAGCAGAGAAAGGGCTCCAGTACTTTGAGTGCTCTGCGGTGAGTCCCCAGTGTCGGCTCTGCTCACCGAGGAGCAGTGAGCAGAGCAGATGATCTGATGCAGGGGCTGCACGGTGCTCGCCATACATGCAGGGGCTGCACGGTGCTCGCATACATGCAGGGGCTGCACGGTGCTCGCCATACATGCAGGGGCTGCACGGTGCTCGCCATACATGCAGGGGCTGCACGGTGCTCGCCATACATGCAGGGGCTGCACGGTGCTCGCCATACGTGCAGTCACAAACCAATGTAGCCCTCTCTCCCTCCCTGCCTGTAGAAGGACCACTTGGGCGTGGACACTGTGCTGGCCCACCTGGCCCAAGAGTACCACCAGCTGTACGAGGCCAAGCTGGAGCAGACCAAGGCCATTGTGTGACACCCACTTCTCAACCCACCTCACACTCAAACCCCAGCAGTTACATGCAGCTTCCAGTCACTTACCCCCCTGTATACTCACTCCCCTGTTGTATGACTGCATGTGTGTAGCCAGCAGATGCACCCCTTACTCAAAGAGTTATGTGTACACAACATGACATTGTCTATTATGTCCAGTCCTTCAGTCTTCACCTATTTCCATTCCAAATCTCCACTGAACCACTCCACATCTGGAACATGGTCACACACATCCCAGAAGCCTGGCGGCAGGTAGCATGGAGGGCAGACCTCCTCCTCCCTCACAGGCACCACTCTGCAGGTCCCCAGCAGAGCAGTGATGTCACCATGTCCCACGCGGCCTACAGGCAGTGCGGGGGTCGGGGCATGGAGCCGCTGGGTCTGACTGGGTGGCACGGGCAGGGCTGAGAGCGGCTGCTGCTTGCCCTGGTGGGTGGTGGGCGGGGCAGACACCTCCTGCAGGTAGCTCTTCACTGCCAACAAGGAGACATGCATGAGCACCAAGTGATGCCGGTGTGAGAGATCCTCTACCAACCCTGCAACCCTGCGTCCTACCTTTGCTTCTGTTGTACAGCTGGCAGAGGTACATCAGTGAGTCTCCCTTGTACATCACCTGTAGTGCAGGATGGAGGGGGAGGATGTGCCTACTGAGTGGACTGGACCTGTCTGCTCACCATCTTGTAGGCCTGGCCCTTCTTGGTCCGCTTGCCCCTGTGCCCAATCTTCTCCCAGCAGGCGTTGACCCAGAGGTGTGGCTGTGGGAAGACCTGTCCAGTGGGTAGGGACAGGTTGCCGTCAGCGCTGAGTGAGGCCACAAACTTGACACCCTGTGAACAGGCAGGGTAGGAGCAGCCATGGCTGGGGGTGCAGGGAGCCAAAGATGTGCAATAAGCTGATTCTGACCATTATCCCAGTGGAGAGGCAGTTCAGTTCAGGACTGAGGAGCCCCTCTTTGAGCAACACCTGCAGGGGTACGGTCTCAGTAAAGTCAGCACTTCTGCTGCAGCTCCCTTCTTCGCTGGGAAGGATCCCAGCCTTGGGTGATGTGGCCCTGTGCCTCCGTTGTGTTAGGTGGGTCCCACTCCCTTGGGTCACAGGTACCCCTCCCCCACAGGATGAGCCGTTGACGGCACTGGTGTCTACACCCACCTGTCCAGCCGTCACGGACAGGCATGTATTCACAGGGTGGGGGACCACAAGAGGGGGAGCAGCGACTGTCACGGGCGCCTGCACAACTACCAGTGCTGGCTGTGTGGGTGCACTTGCAATCCCTCTTGGTGGGCGTGGCTCTTTGGGGCCAGGTGGGCGAGGCAGCAGAGGGGTGGGCTGCAGTGCTGTCATCCCACCCCTGCTTTGGTGGGCGTGCACAGCAGGTGGAGGTGCCTGGTGGTGGGTGTGGCCCTGCAGGGGTATCTCCTGTGACAGAGGCAGCTCGTCTCCCTTGTCATTCTCACTCACCAGGAAGGAGGGGCCCCCTGCACCCAGCCTCCCCCTGGCCACCCCTGTGAGGCAATTGAGCTCCTTCATGCAGGCACTCAGCTCCAGCGCCGCCTCCCTCACGCCCCGCCCCCTCTCCTGGCCAGCGCCTGCAGCACAGGCCTTGATGCCCTCCTGAGCTTGCTTCAACTGACGGCTAACCTCCCTCAATCTCACCATGTTCTCCCGCACTGAAGGGTGGGGGGGGGGGGGGGGAGGGGAGAGGGAACAGTGAACGTACACATACGGTTTTCTGCATGTCAGAGCAGGCTGATGGTGCACCAAATGCATTTGCTCCCCCACTAACACGGAGGAGGGTCAGTGTTCAGGGACACTCGGAGATTCTGTAATCGTTCTCTTGCATGCTGTAGTGTTCCCTTGACAACCGCTAGCTCTTCCCACCGCCCACTACCTTCCTCTAGCCTGTCCTCCCTGGATGAGGGATAAGCAGGCCTTGCCCTTCCCAAGAGCTCTAGGCTGAAAAGGACAATGACATAAAGGGGTCGAAACAGGCTGTAATTAAGTTAAATATTGTTGCACTATCGCGTGTTTGCTCCTACCCAGGTAATCCCGCGTTACTCCCCCTTCCCATCAAAGACGGGGAGCGCAAACAATCCTCCTCTTCCTCTTCGCCGCAGACAGTGGCGTCGCTGTCTTCCGCGGCGCTAGCGCTGCCCATGCTACGTCTCAAAGGTTGCACTGTTCATATGTTCATGGATAGCAGCTGCGCACATTTCACTCACCAAAAACAGGCGCGCAAGAAGCCAGTCAGCTGTTCCTCTCGCCGTGCAATATGTTCCATTCCAAATTCCCATTCCGAACTTAACATTCCAAATTCCGAATTCAGCCGTGCAAAAAGCTATGCTCGCAGCTGCACGATGCAACTTTGACCAACTTAACAGTTGAATATCGGTAAGGAACTGTCTGTAAATATGTAAACATGCAAAAAAAAACCAAAAAAAAAAAAAAAAGTTATTTAATGTAATTCTATATTTATATATATTATTATTATTGATAAAAATGGTGCATAAGTTGCTCCTCAGAAGGTCCAACCCGGTTCTCGACAGATATGGTTCAATTCCATTGGGGGAGACCAGCCACCGGTATCCCAGTCCCCCCCTGATGGGGCCGGCACTACAGTGCCGTGTGGCTGACCTTGCCGCTCGCATGGCGTACACGACTTTGGTTTCGAACCCTGGAGATTTGGATTGGCACGCTGAGTGATAGCACAACTCGCCACCGCGGCGCACCTATTTAGGTAAATTGATTTCTCCTACTTATACTTAAAGCATTGGCATAGCTCCTATACTTAATGTATTAGCGCGCGCGCGCGGTGGTAAAAGAGCGAAACGGTCGCGACCTGGAACAACTAAAGGCCACGGATAGGCTCATTTCAAGGTGCCAAGTGCGACAACATTCCGAAAGACAACCTGTAGTGCATGTAAGGGGAAGGCCATTGTACTTGTATCTCTTGCATTGGACAAAGGCGCGCCCGACTTATGCAGTATGGTGGGCGTACGAGGGTGAGGCGGAGCACTGGGCGGAGGAAGAGGTGGAGAGAGAGCTGGCGGGGATGAATGGATCGCTTGAGAAGCTTGCTGGGCTTGAAGAGAAGGAGGAGGAGGAGGTTCATGGCTCAGAGACCTGTTTGCGCGAGTCTTAGTCGCTAGAATATTGTTCATCGAAGGTGCGAGGACTTTTAAACACAAGAAGTGTATTCTGGAGCGTAACGTATGTGCTGCAATTGTAGCGAATGTTGGCCAAAAGGAGTCAGGCGTGGTGGAAGGGGTGGAGGTGTGTGATAAGAGGTTGGGGTGTGTAGGAGTGGTGAAGGTATGTGGGACAGTGCTGGAAATGGGACAGTAGGGTGGCATGTGTGATGTGTCCTCATGCACCACTCTGACTGTCTGTCATAACAGGCCACTTTTACGTTCCTGCTGCTTGTATGTCTATCTCCAGTTAACGTTGAATGTGATCCAGCAAGCCAGTTTATGTGTGCAGACCAGGCTAAGTGTGTTGATATTCACTTCTGCTGTGAGGCCAACCATTTTCCAGACTGTGCAGAGGGCTCAGAGGAGAAAAACTTCAACTTTACAGGTAAGACTGTGAGTGCTGTGTTGTGTGGGAGCTGGCATTGTTGAGTGCTTGAAGGGGTATAGGTGTGTGGTGGGAGGGGTAGAGGAGTGTGGTGGGAGGGTGGAGGGGTGTGGTGGGAGGGTGGAGGGGTGTGGGAGGGCTGGAGGGGTGTGGTGTGTGGTAGGGGTGGAGGTGTGTGGTAGGGGTGGAGGTGTGTGGTAGGGGTGGAGGTGTGTGGTAGGGGTGGAGGTGTGTGGTAGGGGTGGAGGTGTGTGGTAGGGGTGGAGGTGTGTGGTAGGGGTGGTGTGTGGTAGGGGCGGAGGTGTGTGGTAGGGGTGGAGGTGTGTGGTAGGGGTGGAGGAGTGTGGTAGGGGTGGAGGTGTGTGGTAGGGGCGGAGTGTGGTGTGTGGTGGGGGTGGAGGAGTGTGGTGGGAGCTAGCGCTGCCCATGCTACTTGCAATGTCGCGCGAGGAGCACGCAAATCGTGCTACTATTATTAGAACGCATTAGCTATGCTAATTAGGGAAAGTCCCTCTGAGCAGCGCTTAGGTTGTTAATGATGGGAGCGCTTTTGTCCAGGCTGTTTGGGGGTCGGAACAGAGAGGAAGGGCCGAGTCGGGTGAACGAGCAGGACAGGGCGGTGCTGGTGAGTGCTGGGCCGGACACGCAGGGAGGGATTGCCTGGGGGCTGGCCACTACAGACCTACCAACCTACCTGCATGGATGGCCCGTGGTGCACGTGGGGCGCTCCCCTCGCTCGTTTGTGGCACACGTGGGCTGGCCTCAGTCGCTATCCTTTCCCTCTGCAGGCCCTCAAGACCCAGAGGGACAAGCTGCAGCTGTACCAGAAGAAGGTACACACTTCACTCATTTGCGTGTGTGTCTAGGGATGTGTGTTGTGTGAGGAATCCAATGGTGTTGGATCTTACGTTTCAGATTAAAGGGCAGTTGGAGAAGGAGAGACAAGTGGCAAAGCAGCTACTTCAAGAAGGGAAGAGAGAGTGAGTCCACATGTAATGACAATGCATTGATTGGTGCAGCCCGACCCACAGTACACCTTGTGCAACACTTCCAACTTTGATTCTAAAGGAAGGCTAAGCTGCTGCTGAAGAAGAAACGCTATTTTGAGTCTCTCTTAGACAAGACAGATGGACAGCTGGATAACCTGGAGCAGCTGGTGGGCGGGGCTGGGAGGGGGAGAGGGTAGTCAGCGGTGGTTGGGAGCGGGAGAGGGTGGGCAGCGGTGGTTGGGAGCTGGAGAGGGTGGGCAGGGGTGGTTGGGAGGGGGAGAGGGTGAGCAATGGTGGTTGGGAGGGGGAGAGGGTGGGCAGGGGTGGTTGGGAGGGGGAGAGGGTGAGCAATGGTGGTTGGGAGGGGGAGAGGGTGGGCAGGGGTGGTTGGGAGGGGGAGAGGGTAGTCAGCGGTGGTTGGGAGGGGGAGAGGGTAGTCAGCGGTGGTTGGGAGGGGGAGAGGGTAGTCAGCGGTGGTTGGGAGGGGGAGAGGGTGGGCAATGGTGGTTGGGAGGGGGAGAGGGTGGGCAGGGATGGGTGGGAGGGGGAGAGGGTAGTCAGCGGTGGTTGGGAGGGAGAGAGGGTGGGCAGGGGTGGTTGGGAGGGGGAGAGGGTGGGCAATGGCGGTTGGGAGGGGGAGAGGGTGGGCAGGGATGGGTGGGAGGGGGAGAGGGTAGTCAGCGGTGGTTGGGAGGGGGAGAGGGTGGACAATAGTGGTTGGGAGGGGGAGAGGGTGGGCAGGGGTGGTTGGGAGGGGGAGAGGGTGGGCAGGGATGGGTGGGAGGGGGAGAGGGTAGTCAGCGGTGGTTGGGAGGGGGAGAGGGTGGGCAGCGGTGGTTGGGAGGGGGAGAGGGTAGGCAGGGGTGGTTGGAGGAGGTAGTGCATTGGGTCTGCCCTACAAGATAACATAGGCCCAGTGCTGTTGCCATGTCTGCCCTGATTAGGTGTGATGTGGTGTGGTGTGGTGTGATGTGGTGTGTTGTGATGTGGTGTGCTGCTGTGTAGGTACAAAACATTGAGTTTGCACAGATTGAGGTGCAGGTGGCTCAGGGTCTGAAGGCGGGAAACACAGCACTGGAGTCCCTGCACAAGGTGAGCCCCAGCGCCTGTGTAAACACTGCACCCCTCACTGCCCCGCCCACACTCCTGGCACCGCCCCGTCACTCAGATGATGTCACTGGAGGACGTGGAGCAGATCATGGCGGACACTGAAGACGCCGTCCAGTACCAGAGGGTGAGCCAACCGGTGCTGCTCTGTAGCCACACTGTCTGACCTCTAACACCTCTTCTTTCTCTCTCTCCTCTCCCCCCTCAGCAAATTGACGAGCTCCTTGCCGGTGGGTTCACGCAGGAGGACGAGGATGCGGTACTGCAGGAGTTGGATGACATCATCAAGGTGGGTGGGCCCTGGCCCCACCAGGTGTGGGTGGGCGTGTCTACCACACTGGGGGGGATGCTTTGTGTTCACTGTCATTGACTCTGCATCTCTTTATGTCCAGTGGAGATGTGTGCTAGAACTACCTGTCCTGACCTGGTGCACTCTGTAACCTTTGTCCTCACTCCCTGTTGTTGTTGTTGTTGTTGTTGTTGTTGTTTTGTTTAGGAGCAACTGCCGGAGGTGCCCACCACGCTGCCTGAGGGGGAACTGGAGGAGCGTCTGCCGGAGGTGCCCACAGGGGAGCCAGCAGTGGCAGGTGAGACACACGGATATCTGTGATGATGATGACATGATGGAAGCGGACTAGCTACCTCTCCCTGTCCCTTCCTCTTGGTATATAGCGCCTACCTCCAAAGTCAAGTCAAATCAGGAACCATTGCTGGCTTGACAGTGACTGCAGCCTGTCCTTGGCCAGTGCCACTGATCTATCGATAACGGTCTAAGTGTGTAGTGTGTGAACTGATTGTAGTGGAATACACTTTGCCCCGTTCTTTTGTACCAGGACCCTCAACACGAGAGCCCACAGTTTACGCATAGGACCTGGCGCCCCTTCCCCGTTTAATTTATGCATGCGTTTTAGCATCTGCATGCATCACCATGATCAAACGTGCTGCGGTCACAGCGCTAACTATTCAAAATGGACGCCGTTGATTGGTGTTTGAATCAGCGGGGAGGCCGATGATTGATCCCTGCGAGCGACTTTGAATCTCCAGCTCAGCCGTTCATTGCCTGGGCGTCCTGCGTTGACACCATGTCGCGTCCGCCAGCGTTCGCCAGGTCGGACACACCCGACTCGGTAGTGTCGGAGATGGAGGAGGAAGATGCGCCAGACGATTTTGGAGAGCTGCTAGCTGAGATCGGCCTACTGCGGACCAGATCCTGGTCGGAGGTGGAGTCTTTGCCGTCCGACTCCCTCACGGACTTAATCAAGATGGAGAGCGAGACGGACGGGGTGAGAAAGGTACGTACGTCCCCGCCGGAGTGCTGCCAGCACGCTCCTTCATTGCACCGGTCACCGCTGACACCTTAGCGACCGTTCTATCGCACCCGTGGTGGTGGCCGGCCGATTGCCGTAGCCTGCTGTGGCAGTGTTGTCTGAATGCAGCCCCACCCACTATACACCCTAACCCACTGTTGTTGTTGCTGTCTCGCTGGCGTGCGCAGGAGAAGTTGCATGGCGTAAAGGAGCACATCATGGGCATGTCTGCAGCCTACAGGAGACTACTGGAGTCCTACAACAGCTTCTCAAACAGCTCAAGTGCAGATATTTCCCAGCTTAGATCGCAGCTCAAGGTGTGTCTTTGTGCATGTTTGTGTGTGTGTGTGTGTGTGTGTGTGTGTGTGTGTGTGTGTGTGCGTGTGTGTGTGTGTGCGTGTGTGTGTGTGTGTGCGTGTGTGTGTGTGTGTGCGTGTGTGTGTGTGCGTGTGTGTGTGTGTGTGCGTGTGTGTGTGTGCGTGTGTGTGTGTGTGTGTGTGTGTGTGTGTGTGTCTGTGTGTGTGTCTGTGCATGTGTGCATGTGTGTCTGTGCATGTGTGTGTGTGTGTGTCTGTGCATGTGTGCGTGTGTGTGTGTGTGTGTGTGTGTGCACAAGGAAGCTCCCTGAACATGTAGTGGTGTTGTCCCTGCTTGTTTGTCCCCCCCCAGGCTGCAGAGGAGAGAGTGCTGAGTGCAGAGAGAAGGTGCAGTGAGTTCCAGGAAGACCTTCAGAAGGTCTTGGATTGGATTGCAAGCGGGCAGTTGGTGGGTTTCGCCATTCATAGTATGTACACTCATAGAGAGTGATAATTTGAGGGTCTTCCTCCCTGTTCACCCGCCAATGTACTGCCTATACTTAGACACCCATGCCGAAGCTCATAACTATGCCAAAAGAACACGTACGTAAGACAGCACACACACACACACACACACACACACACACACACACACACACACACACACACACACACACACACACACACACACGCACGCACGCACACACACACACTATTCCTGCAGTAAACGTGTGTGTGTGCAGAGGAAAGGGAGGAGAGGAGAGGGGAAGGGGTTGTGTGCTGGTCTCTGTGGTCTGTACACAGGATGCTGTGAGGGGGAGCCCCCAATTGAATCAGGCTCTTGCTGAGCTGGAAAAACGGCAGCAGCAGCTGGCCTCTTTGCAGCAGGAGTTGCACCACGTGGAGCAGGAGGTGTGTGTGGGTGGAGTGGGGTTGGGGCAGGTGCAGTGTGAGGTCACTACACTCCGTCACAGTCAGTGTTGGTGGTCGCCTTGCACCACATAGCTCTCGGACCGTGAGAGGAAGGGGCGCGAGGACCGCCAGCTATTGGAGAAGGAGGTAGCGGAGGTGCGGGGGAGAGCTGAGCAGGCTGAGGCAGCAGTGGGACAGCAGCAGGGGCTGTTGGAGGAGCAGAGGGAGAAGGAGGCTGCAATGGTGACTCAGCTGGAGGGCCTTGAGAGGGAGAACGCAGAGCTGAAGGCAGGTGCGGGCAGGAGTGCAGTGGAGGTGGACAGCTTGAAGACGTCATTGAGTGAGACCTGTGGTAAGATGGGCCAGCGTGAGTCTGAGATCAGAAGTCTACAACGAGCCTTGGATGAGCAAAGGGAGGTGTTTGAGAAGAAGGGGGCACAACTCTCTGAGACTGTGGATGAGCTGGGAGCACAGCTGAGCCAGCAGCATGCAGAACGTGACCGGCTGTTGGAGGAGAAGGAGGGGCTGGAGGGAAGGGTGAGAGTGTTGTAGTGAGGGAGGGGAGGGGTGGGTGGGTGACTGTGTTGTAGTGAGGGAGGGGAGGGATGGGTGGGTGATTGTGTTGTAGTGAGGGAGTGGGAGGGGTGAGTGGGTGACTGTGTTGTAGTGAGGGAGTGTAACTCATTGCTCCAGATGCATCAGTGCAGCCAAGAGCTGGAGGAACTTCGGAGGCACATTGAGGAGTTGAGGCAGGACAAGGAGGGCCTTGAAGGAGAGGTGTGTGCAGTGGGTGGGCTGTGAGTGTGTGTGCAGTGGGTGGGCTGTGAGTGGGTGTGTGTGCAGTGGGTGGGCTGTGAGTGGGTGTGCATTGGGTGGGCTGTGAGTGGGTGTGTGTGCAGTGGGTGGGCTGTGAGTGTGTGTGTGCAGTGGGTGGGCTGTGAGTGTGTGTGTGCCGTGTCTGCAGCTGGTGCTGCAGCAGAGTGAGGTGCACGGCCTGCAGGACAGCCATGCGCAGGCCGAAGCCGACATTGAAGCCCTGAAGAAGGACATCAGTCGGAGAGAGGAGGCCCTGAGACAGCTCATGTCAGCACTGCATGGACTGGCCGCCAAGGTGATGGGGATGTTGCTAGGGTGTCGTTAAGGTCTAGTGTGCAACTGTGTGTTCTGTAACGTGTGCAGGTGTGTGGGACCCTGGGAGGCGAGGGGGGCGGGGAGGGAGAGTTTGCCATCCTGCAACAGCATGCCGACAGCCTGGATGAGTCGCTCCGCACCGTGCTGCACGAGATTGAGCAGCTCCGGGAGAAGTGGGCAGAGAGTCAGGCAGCCATTTGTGAGCGGGAGTCTCGGCTGAGCCGGCTGGGGGAGGAGCGGAGCCGACTGTCTACCGAAATTGAGGTGCTTCAAGAGCGGACGGCTGGGCTGGAGCACCTGTTGGAGGACAAGGACAACAAGGCAAGCACTTCACCCGCTGCGTGGTGGGGCCACGGAGGGAGTGTGTCATCTCCTTCTACCACTGCAGGACGTCAGCCTCCAGCACACCATCAACCAACTCCAGCAGGACCTGCAATGTGCTCGTGGCGACTATGACAAGGCTGTGATGGAAAAGCAGACAGTTGCCACAGCGATGCAGGAACTGGAGGGTGACCTGGTTCGTCAGCGTGAGCTGCTACAGGGCCAGCTGGCCCAACAGCAGGTGGCGCTGGAGGAGCTGGGGAGGGCCCAGGAGAGGCTGAAGGGGGAGTACGCCCAGTGCTGCGGCGAGGTGAGAGCTAGTGACGGCCCATTAGCTACTGGTGCCCTCGTAGCGATGCATATACATGTGTATCTTGTCTCACTGTGTGTCTGTGTGTGTGTGTGTGTGTGTGTGTGTGTGTGTGTGTAGGTGTCCTCCAAGCAGCGCTCCATCCAGGCCCTGGAGACAGAGCTACATGAGCGGAAGGCGAAGGTAGACGACCTCAGCAGCCAGCTGGGTACTGCCACAGGAGACAGGGATGCCCTGCTGCTCCAGGTGGGCACTTATTAGATTGGCAGCATGTCATAAGTCTGTGTATCTTCCCCACCCCTCCCCCACCCCTCCCCCACCCCTCCCCTCCCCTCCCCTCCCTTTCCCTGTAGCTGGACAAGTACCGCAGCCAGATGGCCACCCTGCAGAGTGAGATGATGGAGAGAGAGGCAGTGAAGGACAGTCAGCTCAAGGAGGTGAGACGTGAGCATGTCTGTTGCACAGAGGCCAACCCCACCCCACCCTCTGTGTGCTCTCTCTCTCACAGGTAGCAGTGGATCGAGAAGCCTTGAAGGAAGACTATGAGAGGATCCAACAGATGGTGAGGTGGTGGTGGGGAATCCCCTTTAAGCTGTTATCGATCGAGACGTCCCTTGTTTGTCCAACAGGTGGAGGAGAGGGATAGGACTTTGGCAGGGCTGAACAGGGTAACCTCGGACTTGGACTCCCAGCGCAAGAAGGCACAGAAGGATGTGAGTGGTTGCCTGCCTTGGCCGACTGGGCTGTGGGGCGTGTCACTGGGCGTGACAATATTCTCCTGCATGGTGCGTCAGGTTGCCCGGCACCGCGAAGTGATAGCCAGTTTGGAGAGGAAGCTGCAAGAGGTCCAGGAGGACTTTGACGGTCTCCACTCTCAAGTGAGTCACGCCCTCCCAGCGAGCTCCACCTCCACAGTGGTGGTCCTCTCCTGAGAGGAGTGCAAGAAAGGCTGCAGAATTGAGGGACGGTCTTTGACAAGCACTTCAAGAACATGTTTCACATTATTTTCACTATTTGTAAGACAATGGTAATCTAATTTTGTAGGAGTTTCTTATCTTCTTTTGAACTCTTCTTGTGACGTGATTGATGCTCGATATGTGCATTTGCTCTGCATTCACTTCATACGTAGTTGTCTGAGAGAGAGAGGGAACTACACGCATGTCGACAGGCGGCCATTTTGACATCTGACACAATGACTGATAAGGTAACAGCCACCACACTGCAGGCACATACGTACATATGTACATCCTGCATGTTTGCTGTTGGTAATGAGATTCATGGTTGTTCAACATATGTACATATGTACATCCTGCATGTTTGCTGTTGGTAATGAGATTCATGGCTGTTCACCTGCCTCCCCCCAGATTAGGCAGTTGACCCTTGAGCTGGAAGCACTGCGTCTCTCCCACACCTCTCAGCTTTCAGCCATCCAGTCTGAGTACAGCAGTGCTGCTCGCTGTCTGCACTCGCATGAGTCCCTTGCCCGTGCACGGGAGGAGGAGGTGCGGGCGCTCAGCCTGCGGGTGGCTGAGCTGGAGGCGGAGCTTGCCAGTCTGGTACTCAAGAGCGAAGCGTGTGAAGAGCAGCTGCAGGAGGAGCGGCAGGCTGCCACTGGGCTGCAGGAGGAGCTGGGGGTCAAGGAGGCGGAGCTTGGCGCTCGTGGTGCACAGCTCAGACAGGCCCAGGAGAGTGTGAGGCAGCTGGAGGAGAGACTGCGGTCATATGAGTCAGACCACAAGGACTTGCTCACATTGGTAGGGCAGCTCCGAGGCCCTAAACAGAAGGTGGGTGGGCTGGTCTAGCAGTGCATGGTATGTGGGGCAGTGGTGACTCGTGTGTTTGAGCTGTATTTGTTTTTGTTGTTGTTGTGTGCAGTGGGCGGACCTGGGCAGCCACATCCACAACGAGGAGCTCAGGGAAGAGGTGTGCTGTTACACGCCTGTCACATGTCCCTCACCCTGTCCTTCAATTGTGCTCCTTCATTTGCACCAGTTGAAGGATTTGGAGGAAGTGCTGCAAGACCTGTGGGGAGGTCAGGCTGACCTGGAACAGCAGGTGAGGGTCAGGGGAATCAGGCATTGGGGTTCAGGGGATGCAGTGAGGGTCATGGGAGTGCATTGGGGTTCAGGGGGTGCAGTGAGGGTCAGGGGGATCAGGTGGGGGTCAGTGTAATTTGGTGTAGCATGGGCTGCAGATCTCACAAATGATGGAGGCACTCACTAAAGCAGAGTTTGAGAAGAAATCCCTGCAGGCAAAGGTGCGTGGTGTATTGGGGTGCAGTGGGGTGGGGTGGGGTGCAGTGGGGTGGGGTGGGGTGCAGTGGGGTGGGGTGGGGTGCAGTGGGGTGGGGTGGGGTGCAGTGGGGTGGGGTGCAGCTAGCAGTGCAGTGTGTGGCGTGCGTGCTCTTGACCACTACTGCAGCTGTCATCAGAACAGAATGAGCACCTCTCACTCAAGGAGAGGGTGCAACAGCAGGAGTCCGCAGAACAGGCCCTGAAAGACATGGTACGTGAGCGTGCTCCCCAAACTGAACCGAAGCTCACCTCACCTCACCTCAACTCCCCTCAGCTGGCTGGTGAGCAGGCAAAGCTCTGTGGGCAGACAGAGGAGAACAAGTCTCTGCGTCTGCAACATGACACCCTGGCAAGGAAGGTGAGCACTGGGCTGGGCTGTGCCCCCTTCTTGGCCGCATGCACTTGTGTGTGTGTGTGTGTGTGTGTGTGTGTGTGTGTGTGTGTGTGTGTGTGTGTGTGTGTGTACACAGGAGAGTGTCCTCCAGTCTCAGCTGCGAGATGCCCTACACCAACTGAGTGTGGCACACAGTCAGACGTCCAAGGATGCTGGCCTGGTTATGCGGCTGCAGCGCCAAGTGGAAGACCAGCGCCAGCAGGTGCAGGAGTTGACCAATCAAAGCTCAGAGCAGCAAGGGGCGCTGCAGCAGCTTAGGGAGTTGGCAGACAAGCGTGAGGCAGAGCTGCTACAGTGTCAGGTCACCAGCGAGCAGCTGAGGGAGGAGGAGAGGAGGCGGGCAGTGGTGGAGCTGGAGCTGGAGGGGGCAAGGGAGCAGCTGAGGGTGGCCCAAGGCCGGCTGGCGGATGAGCAGGCTCACCTCCAGGGAGTGCAGCTGGAGGTGTGTGCTTGGGCGAGGCCCTGTGACTGCACCTCTTTGAGCACTGTGCCTCCCTCCCCCTCCACTGCAGGTGGAGGGACTGCAGGCAGAGCTGGACTCTGTGCGAGGGGAGGCAGCCCAGCTCAGGAGTGCCAAGAGCCAAGTGGAGCTGCAGCTGTCAGAGCAGCAGCTATCTGAGCAGGAGGAGGCTGAGAGGGCGCGGACAAAGCTCTCCTCCACACAGATGCAGGTGGGGACAAGCAGGACACCGCACCATTTGTGAAATTCACTAGCCTGCACAAAGGATGGCAAGAGCAATCATGTATATACGTATGCCTAGCCACTCAGGAGAGTACTGAAAGTAACTGCACTACCCACACCCTCACCCCCACCACCCCACTACCCCCACCCTCACCCCCGCCACCCCACTACCCTCACCCTCACCCCCACCACCCCACTGCCCACACCCTCATCCCCACCACCCCACTGCCCACACCCTCATCCCCACCACCCCACTGCCCGCACCCTCACCCCCGCCACCTTCACCCTCACCCCCACCCTCACCCCCGCTGCCCCCATCTGCATAGCTCCACTCGTATGTGGTGGAGATCCGTAGCCTGAAGGAGGAGGTGCAGAAGACAGGGGACCATGCCAGAGAGGCGGAGGAGGAGGTGGAGAGGCTCAAGAACAGCCTGTCTGCCGCCCAGCGGGCACATCTGCTGACACAGAAGGAGCTGCTCACCACTCGCAGCAGCCTCGGCAGCAGCCAGGAGCTGGCACGGCGGTTGCAGCAGGATTGCGACACACTAGCCAATCAGATGTCTTCGTGGACACAGGATCACAGGTGAGATTAGCTGGCCTGTGTGTTGCCTGGACGCGCCGGCCCCACGTCTCCTGGACACACATGCCACTGCAAGAGGTAGTGATGTGTGTGTGTGTGTGTGGTCCTCTGCACAGGGTGTCCCAGGAGACCATGTCTGAGCGGCTCAGGGCTCTGCAAAAGGATGTTGCCACGCTCCAGGCAGACAAGGAGTGAGTCCAGTGCAGTGCCAGTGGCTCTAGTCATGTCACCATGCTCTGTCTGCTGTCTGAAGGTCCCTTCTGCGTCGAGCGGAAGTGCTGGAGGCAACCAATAGCAAGCTGAAGACCCAGCTGGAGTGGGCCTCTGCAGTGTGCCGTACCATGAAGACACCAGGGGTGGGTGCTGGGCTGACACGGCACGGCATTGCCAAACCTCCCCTATCCTGTTGCAGCTGGTGCTGATACATACCCCCTGCTCTCCCCCGCCCTCCCCTCCCCTCCCCTCCCCACCAGTCCCAATCCAACAGCTCGGTGACTCATGTGCAAGCTACATTTGACCTCTCGTTCAAGCACAGACAGAGCAGCGAACCCAACTGCAGTGGGACTGGGAGTGGGAGTGAGCCAGCGAGCACAGCCCTGGACTGGGAGTCGCACTACGCAGCCGCCCTCCAGAGAGGACTGTAAGTGGGCACCCCACACAGCACAGCAGATGCACTTGTCACTACTGTGTGTGTGCGTGTGTGTGTGTGTGCATGTGTGTGTGTGTGTGCGTGTGTGTGTGTGCGTGTATGTGTGTGCAGTTCAGCATCCAAGGTGCAGGGAGGAAGAGGGGAATTCCCTACTGCACCACTGAAGAGAGAGGACTCGGACAGCATGGACAAACACTACTGGATGACCCGGGCCAACGAGGTGGGTCTCCCTCACCATCACTGTCTCCACATGCAAGTGTGCCGTGACCACACCCACTGCCCCACCCACCCTCCAGCTGTCACTGCAACTGCAGCAGTGCACAGAGTTCTGGTCTGAGAAGGTGCGACTGCTCTCCAGTCGCTTGGAGGAGAGTGGGAAAACACTCTAGGTGATAATTATACAGAGGAACTTGGGATATTTTCAATACATATTTTCTTTGTTTTGTACACATTTGTAGAGCAGGTTTGCATACTAATTAATATCTACTACATCACACCAAATGCTCTGAAGCAATAAAAAATCACAAGCACACAAATATAGTAGTATTTGCAGTGGGGGTGTGGCTGGTGGGGGGGGATGGACATCAGCTGTAGGGGAAGAGCCTCACTGGGAGGGGCCAGACGACCTCTGTGCGGAGAGAAAAAGCAATGGTGAAGGGAGGGAGGGAGGGAGGTGAGATGCCAGTGCCCCTGACCGCTGTCCAAAGTGATGTCCAGGGGGGTGGAGTACCTCTGGCTGTAGGCTGAGGACGTCATGAGCTCAGTGCTGCTGAGGCAGTACTCAAGGACATCTGGTGGGAGGGGCCGTAGGAAAAGTGGGCGGGGTCTGGGGGGACACTGTTTGAAGAGTGCACTGACCTTGTCTTGGCAGGAGGTCTTGTGCTGTGTTCTTTAGCTCATCAAGGTACCTCTTCAGGTCAGTCTGGAGTGACAAATGAGTGACAATTGGATGACACAGTGACAAAAACAATGGTGTGTTACACCAGAGACAGGGCAGTGGGATGACAGGTCAGTTGGGTGCTAACCTGGGACAGTTTGCCAAGCTGGAGGCCAAGCTGGTACAGGTTGCTCAGGATAGTTCCGACCTAAGGCATGGCAAGGATGGGAAGGGATGGCAATGGATGGCCACACCAACCTGTTGCCTGTGGCACCTCCCTCCCCCTCCCACTCACCACCTGCTCCACGGGCTCCATGGTCTCGTAGGTCTCTCCTTTGGAGAGCACGGCCACTGACAGCACTCGGTGGCTCCATTGGGAGTAGAGCCTGGTCACATTGCAGGCCAGCGAGAGGAGCCGGGTGTCCACCAGGGGGCCTCTGGGGGGAAGAGGGAGGGGAAGAGGGAGGGGAAGAGGAAGGGGAAGAGGAAGGGGAAGAGGGAGGGGAAGAGGGAGGGGAAGGGTTATTATTACAATGCAGGTGACAAAACTGTGCACTTGTCCAAGTAACAGCAGATGTGTGTCCATGTAACAGCAGATGTGTGTCCATGTAACAGCAGATGTGTGTCCAAGTAACAGCAGATGTGTGTCCATGTAACAGCAGATGTGTGTCCATGTAACAGCAGATGTGTGTCCATGTAACAGCAGATGTGTGTCCGTGTAACAGCAGATGTGTGTCCAAGTAACAGAAGATGTGTGTCCAAGTAACAGAAGATGTGTGTCCATGTTACTTTTCAGCCTCCATTCTCTTGAGGTCCTCAATGACTGTCAGGACCATCTCATGCGTCCCCTACACAACAGAAGGGAAGAAGCTGCAGTTATGCACACCTGCACAGGTGGCGGGGTGCGAAACCCTTCAAGGAGGCGAGCACTGACCTCGATGATGTGAATGCAGTGGAGTGGGTAGACCAGGAGCAGGCCCGTGGGCCCGTCCACCTGGTACCGACTCTGACAGCTGGTGGCCAGCTGCTCGTAGTGGGCTGCGCAAAGAACACGCGTGAACTGACAACGTGAGCACAAGACGAGGAAGCGTCAGTGCTCCCGTGCGGCAGCACATGTGGACAAGAGTAACACGCCTCACCTCCGAGCTCCCTCTTGTCCGCCCTGTCGGTCCCAGACAGACGAGACGCGTAGACCAGTGTGTAGATGAGTTGCTGCGAGGCGGACCAGGTCAACAGCAAAGTTAGTAGCTGAGTCAACATCATGGCATTTCATTTCAGATACTTCATCAGACCTTGCTCTCCGAGCTCTGGGCCTTCTTCTCTATTATGGCGTCCAGTAAAGACGACAGCTCCTGCTCAGACGTCGCCATCTTGTTGTTTGTAGCTAAGAGACCGAGGGGAAGCCCCCGGATGATTTAAAATGGCCGCCGCGAAGAGGTCCACCAGTTTCGGCAGAAGTGGTGGACCATCGAAGGCCAAGAAACGAAAAGGCTAGTTCTTGCATCAATCACTATTACGTACACGAATTGTTTTACAAATGTGCCATGTAAAAGGTTCACCGGGGCGTAAGTAGTGACAACACCTCGCTCGGCCCTGACCGTCACTTCACCGTCTGATGTGCCCGTGTGTGTGTGCATCCTGTGCTTACCAGATGAGGTGCCAGATGTGCGCGAGTGCCTGAGCTACCTGCGGGGGCTGTGGCCTCGTGCTGCCTTTGACGACCGCCTCCCGCCCGTGGTGATGAAGCACCAGCTGTACAGCCTGTGCCCCAACAGGACAGGGGTGGACCATCAGGTTGTGAGTGCGCCTCTTGCCCCGCCCAGTGACTGCGCCTAGCCACCCACTGGTGCCCCCCCTTAGGCAGAGCTGACCAAGAGTGGTGCCGTCTGCTTGTTCAAGCTGGATGCAGCCCTGGACAACTATGCCATTGTGGACACGGCCGACTACCTGGCGATGCTGGCCAGGTCTGAGCTCCCCTCCCTTGCCCTCCTTCCTGCCGTGCTGGAGAGGTGTAGGGACGTCAGTGTCACTCGGGCTGAGCTGACCGAGGGGAGGTGCACAGAGAAGGACATCTCGTGAGTCCAGAGGCTAGCCGTGGCTGCAGTGATCCATCTTCCACCTCTCCCCTCTCCCTCCTCCACCTCTCCCCTCTTGCCCCACCCTCCCTGCTGCCTCAGCAATCTTGTTGCAGCGGGTGTGCTGGTGGTGCGTGACGTGGGGAAGCAGGCCAGCTGGTGGTTCAGCATCCCTGGGGCTGGTGCCTTCACGCAGCAGCTCAGCAAAGGTGAGCACAGACACACACACACCTCATCCATCTGCACGGCACCCCCACCCCCCTCTGCACAGCACAGCACACCTCATCCCCATTGCACAACACTCCCTCTGCACACTCGCCCCCTCTGCTGCTTCAGGTCGGTCCTTGGCGCTGCAGATGCTGCGAAGGGCCAAGTACCGAGAGCTAATGCTGGGGGAGCTGAGGGGACGGCCCCTAAAGGGCTGCAAGCTGGCGACTGAGTACATCGTACATGACATCATTGGTGCTGACTTGGTGGACTGGTGAGGGTGTGGTGTAGTCATGTGACTGTCACATGCTGGTCATGTGATGTGCTCTGTTCACACAGCGTTGAGACTAGTGCTGGCGTTCTCTTACGACTGGCACCCTCGGCGACTGAGGCGGCAAGGTGATGTGTTACCATAGCAACTCAGAAGAACAAAACAGAGCTGTTCTATTTGTCTATTTATTATTTATTCAAGTTCATCTCAACAGCTCACTACAAGTTTTCATCATTTCCAATCCATGTATACAAATACCTGTGACCTGTGAGTCCTGCCCTGCCCCCTGGCTACCATGGTTACAGGTCACCAAGGTCAACTGGCCCCGCCCCCGCACTGGCCGTGCAGACAAAACATGTGGCAGTGCCCTTGTACTGCTTCTGAGGGGGGAAGGGAGGGAAGGGAGGGAAGGGAGGGAGGGGAGGGACAGGTGAGGGAGTCTGCACCCCCGTACGCTCCACCCCCATACACTCCACCCCCGTACACTCCACCCCCGTACGCTCCACCCCCATACACTCCACCCCCGTTCGCTCCACCCCCGTACACTCCACCCCCATACACTCCACCCCCCGTACACTCCACCCCCCGTACACTCCACCCCCGTACACTCCACCCCCGTACACTCCACCCCCCGTATGCTCCACTGTACAAACCTCTATTGTGCTAATGCACTCTTGCACTGCATCTTTGGTAACCATGGTTACAGTGCAGCCACCAAATCCTCCCCCAGTCATTCGGGATCCAAACACGCCTCTGCAATTGGTTGCTATGGAGACCAACTGGTCCAGCTCAGGGCAACTGACCTCGTAATCATCTCTGACAGTGAAAGTCACAGGCAACCGTCACAGTGGTTACTGCACACTCCCCATGACCCTCCCCCCACCTCAGGGAGGCATGGCTGTCCACCATGACCCTCCCCCCACCTCAGGGAGGCATGGCTGTCCACCATGACCCTCCCCCCACCTCAGGGAGGCATGGCTGTCCACCATGACCCTCCCCCCACCTCAGGGAGGCATGGCTGTCCACCATGACCCTCCCCCCACCTCAGGGAGGCATGGCTGTCCACCATGACCCTCCCCCTCACCTCAGGGAGGCGTGGCTGTCCCCCATGAGCCGCCCAAAGTGCTGGTAGTCCCCGTTCCTCAGTGCCTCTACTGCCTCCCTTGTCCGCGCTATCTCTCTCACCACGTGACGGGCCCTTTGGAGCTGCACGGCACTCAGGTGGCCCTCATGGGCTGCATGCAAGCAGTGGGGGAGGGGGAGGGGGAGGGGGAGAAGAGAGCATTGTGAAGGGTGCCACCCGGCCCTTTGCCCCTCTCTGTCCATGCTCACTTCACCCTTGAGGTCTGCCATGGTGGCCTCCCGTAAGGATGGCTGCCCCAGGACACGTGCAACGGCCTCACAGTCCCTCCTACGAGCCTCGTACTCCCCACCAGCCAGCTGGTGGCGCACATTGGAGTTGGCAATGAGGACCACCACACCTGGGTCCCTCAGGGGCACCTGCTCAACAGGGTAGGGTGACCTGCACGCAGACAGCCCCTCGAGGTGACACTCAGTGGGTAGCTCAGTCTGACTCAAGACAGGCAACACCCTCCCCCACTCACCTGCAGTCAATGAGGAGTGAGTGGTCCTTTTGGGCCAGTGAGCACACAAACTGGTCCATGACACCACAGGGCACTCTGGCATAGCGGTGCTCTGCTGCCTGGCAACGCAGGGCCTTGGTGACATCATCAGTGGGTGGACCCCCCCTCAGTCCATCAAGGAAGGTCCAGAGGGCCACCTCCAGCGAAGCTGAACTGGACAGCCCTCCACCCAGTGGGACGGTGGAGAGAACTACTGCATCAAAGGGGACACACCCCTGCCCCTCCCACAAGTCATGGAACTGTGCAACGACCCCTTTGACATAATTGCCCCAGTGCTTGGGTGTGCAGAGCTGGTCCCACTGTTCTTCGGTGGGGTGGGCGGGGAGGGGGTGGGAAGGGGAGGGGCAGGGGAACTGCAGGAGGTCGTCCATGGCCTTGGAGAACACACGCACCACGTCTGATTGGGTCCTCCTACCGACCACCACCGTGGCCTTGTCCAGGGCCTGCACGATCCAACAGAGAAGCTGCGAGCTGCACGCAAGCAAACGCGCACATGCCCTGCCCTAGCCTACCATAGGCAGGACGAATCCTTCGTTGTAGTCTGTGTGTTCTCCGATGAGGTTGACCCGACCCGGAGCAGCAGCGGCCGTTGTTGGCTCAGAAGAGAACACTTCTCCAAATACAGCAACAGCGGCTCGAATGCTGGCGTCCATGTTGCGGTCACGTGATCCAAGGGGCCTTCCTCTACTGAACGTGCCGTGGGACGGAATGCCGCGCAGGCTCAGTGTGAGGGCTGAAGACAGCGATGAGCCTTCTGGCGATCAGGAGGGGTGGGGAAGCAGGGCTCTGAGGCAAGTGGAAACCCTTGGCTTGAGGTATCGTCCGTCACAGTCTCTGCCAGCGCGGCAGGCTGGACAGGATCGGCTCTCCTTGTTGCCCTTGACGGAATGCGTGCCTGTGTGCATCCGTCCGTCTATGCGCAGTACTTATGGACGTTTAATATACCCTGTATAGCAGTAACGGAGGCCGGCGGTGCTCACCAGGTGGGCCTCCCTGAGGTGTGCCCTCCATGGCGGGCCTCCCTCACCATGGCGAGGGTGTCAACCGGTGGTACTGGTTCGCATGTAGTGGTCGCTGAGGTCCTCGACAGTGAGCAGTGCTGGTCTCCTCGCCTCCCACAGCACACTAGCCGTCATCATAGTGAACACGCATCTGTTTGGCAGGCATTGGCTCACATGCTCTCTGTGTATCCATCCTGTGCACTGCTACAGGTGGGTCCAGAACTTCTTTGGGGTGCCCTCTCAGCATAGGGATGTCCGCAAGTGGCAGGCGCGCAGAAGGACCATACACACACGGCGAAACTTTGTATCTAACAACTTTGGTTACTTTCGGCGGGGGCTGGGTGAGGATGTGTGTGTGTGTGTGTGTGTGTGTGCGTGCGTGCGTGTGTGTGTGTGTGTGTCTGTAGTTGCTACTCCCATCCCATCATCTGGCTCTGTCCTTTGCCTCCACCTGAACCAGCCTACAAGAGGGGGAGTACGGAGCCCCCTAGGGCTGTGGCTCGGCAGGCCAGTGAGATGAGTGTGAGCTCCACCACAGCCAATATGGCCGACCCCGGAGCGATCAAGCCCCATGTGTGGCAGCTGGCATACCATGCAGTGAACACTTTCGCCCAACCTGTGAGTGGTCTGGCATGCCAGCACCTGCCCTACCCATTGTGACCGACTGCTGTGGACTGCCTCACCTCCACAGACCGGAGGCGGCAAGCAGAAGGCCTCATCACAGCCAAAGAAGTCCTTTTACATTGAAGAAGACAGTGAAGGAGAAGAGGATACAGATGGAGCTGTTGAGAGGAGTGATAGTGACAGTGATGACGATATGTTTAACCTCTTTGGTCCTGCCCGTCTATCCCCGCCCCCAGAGGAAGGGGAGGAGGATGTGGATGCTGCCATATCGCTGTGAGTCATGTGACCTGGTGTGGCTGTTGTGATGTCATGTGATGGTCATGTGACATCACAGCACTGCTAGGCTGAGACCGAAGAGCATCCGCCAGCAGCATCAGGAGAGGCAGGGCAAGACGCGTCGGCACCACCCCCCAGTGAGGCGCCCAGGAGGTTGTGACGACATCCTGAAGCACGAGGGGCTGACCGGGCTCCTGCTGAGGTACCGGTTGGCTCGCAATGAAGGAGAGAGCCAAGGGGGCCTTGACCTGCTCTTTGACCATCGGTGGGTACTCCCCAACCCCACCCATGTCAATATGGATGCCACTCCCCTTCTTCCTCCTCATGTTCCCCCTCCTCCTCCCCCTCCTCGCAGGCCATATTTTTGCTATTGGGTGACCATAGTCCAAATTGTCATCCTAATTGTGTCCCTCTCGGTCTACGGAGTGGCCACTATCGGACTCGGCATTGACCAGCAGCCCTCGGACGCACTGGACCTCTCCCTTGACTTCCGCCAGGTCATCAGAAACGTCACAAACAATCCTTGGATTGGACCGTCACAGGTTTGCCCTGCATTGCTCATTGTGATGTGTTACAGTGAAATGGTAGTGACATGTAGTGATGTGTGACAGTGACGTGGTAGTGACATGATGTGTGACAGTGACGTGGTAGTGACATGATGTGTGACAGTGACATGATAGTGACATGTAGTGATGTGTGACAGTGCTGCCCTGTTGCAGGAGGCTCTGGTGCTGCTGGGGGCCAAGTACGCCCCCTGTATGCGGGCAGACCAGCAGCTTCTGCGGGCATTTGAGCAGGAGCGTGTGGCTGAGAGTCGCACTGGCTGTTGCGTGTACAACACTGGCTCAGGGTGCTACCAGTCGACTCAGGAGGTCTGCCAAGGGGTGGGTTGGCACGGTGTGCAACAGAGTGAGACAACTACTTTCACACCTACCCCACCTCCTCTCACCTACCCCACCTCCTCTCACCTACCCCACCTCCTCTCACCTACCCCACCTCCTCTCACCTACCCCACCTCCTCTCACCTATCCCACCTCCTCTCACCTACCCCACCTCCTCTCACCTACCCCACCTCCTCTCATCTACCCCACCTCCTCTCACCTACCCCACCTCCTCTCACCTACCCCACCTCATCTCACCTACCCCACCTCCTCTTACCTACCCCGTCCCTCTCACCTCCGTCTCTCCTTACCCAAAGGCACTCACAACGTTTGTCTACAACGACTCCTCAGTAAACCCGCCCCAGCCGTCACGAGTGGTCTGTGGTCAGTCTCCACGGACTTGCCTCTCCCCTGCCTCCAACCCTCCCCAGACCTGGGACCAGAACATTGTCAACTGGCCGGTGGGTAGGGCTGCAGCTGGTGGGTGGGGCTACAGCTGGTGGGTGGGGCTGCAGCCGGTGGGTGGGGCTGCAGCCGGTGGGTGGGGCTGCGGCCGGTGGGTAGGGCTGCGGCTGGTGGGTGGGGCTGCGGGCGGTGGGTGGGGCTGCAGCCGGTAGGTAAGGGTACAGCTGGCCAGGAATGCTATTGACAGTGGGTGTGGCTAGAGTCAGTGCTGCGTGTGTGTGTGTGTGTGCACTCCTGACTTTAGCTGGTGAGGTGTGGTCCTTGGGGAGTAGCTGTGGGTGTCTCTTGTGTTGTTTGCTGCGCTCACCAGATCTGCTCTCAAGCTGAGAGTCTGACCATCAACGGCAGTCAGCGCGGCAGCAACATGGACGACCTCCACCTCACGTGCAACGTCATCGGCCACCCCTGCTGCATGGGGATACAGGCGCAGTGTGTGATCACCACGGAGAGCCAGTGTAGATTCCAAGGAGGGACCTACCACCCTGAGGCAGCCCTCTGTTCGCAGGTGGGGCTGTCTGGGACACACCCACATGGGGGTGGGGAATGCCTCTCGTTGCTCTGTGCATCACATCAGTGTGTAGGTCTGTGGTGATGGGGTGGGGAATTCCCTCGCTGTTGCAGGTGGACTGCTTTGCCGATGTGTGTGGCCTCCTGCCGTTTGCCAACCCCAACCACCCAGACCAGGTCTACCGGCTCTGGCTCGCGCTCTTCATGCACTCTGGGTGAGGGCGGGGCAGGGTGGGGCATGCTGGGAGGTGTGGGGCTGCTTGTAAAGGTGTGTGTGCCCTGGCCCCCAGGCTCCTCCACATTCTGCCCACCCTGATCCTGCATGCGACATGTCTGCGTGACATGGAGCGCCACCTTGGATGGCTGAGGACTACCGTCATCTACGTTGGTAGCGGGATATTCGGCAATCTCCTGAGTGCCATTGTCACTCCCTACTACCCAACGGTGGGCCGACTGCTCAGCACCAACACACTCAGAAGCACTTGCAAATACTCCCCTTCACTCCCCTACCTTTCCCTCCTGTCCCCTCCATCCCCCTCCTGTCCTCTCCCCCTCCCCCTCCTCTCCCGCCCTCCCCCGCCCTCCCCCTCCCCTCCCCTCTCCCACACAGGCGGGCCCATACGGCTGCCTGATGGGGATACTGGCTAGTTTCTTTGTGTTCATCATCATGGAGTCCATCCGACTGAACAACTTCATTTTTGACCTCGTCAAGCTGTCCGTGATGCTGGTCCTCATCCTAGCTGTCGGGTTCCTGCCCTACGTCGACCAGTGGGCCCACATTGGAGGCTTCATCATGGGGTTCGTCCTCAGTGGGGTGTTCGTGCCCTACATCCCCCCGTCGGAGGAGGAGCTCAAGAACATGAAACCAAAAACTGAGAAAGCTGTGCGCTACATTAAGTATATCCTCCTTGGAGTGGGGGTTCCCCTGGCCGTGGTGCTGTTTGTTGTCTTCTTCCTGGTGTTCTACCTGGCCCAGGCCGTCTGCGACAACTGCTCCTACCTGACGTGCCCCTTCCAAGCGGGCTTCACCGTGTGCACCGACCAGACTGCCATGCTCAGGCAGAGAGCCTGAACGGGGGTTGTATGTATTATTAGTAACAAGTCGTGTGACTTGCTCCGAATTTAGTAACATTTTCACCCGTTACACTGTGTACTATAATCAGTATTTCACGTATTAAATACGTCTATTAAAAGTCAGCTGGCGGTTGGGTTTGTCTGTAGACGAGGAGACATGGGACAGAGCACGTCCAAAGAGAAGAAGCGTCGTTCTGGCCTGGGGAAACGCGGGACCAGGAACACCGCTTTGATAGAAAACTACGAGCGTTCTCCTCCTCAAGTACACCAAGCGAAGGGAGGGAAGGGCAGTAGTCAGAAAGTGGCGGATGGTCCCACTGAGCTCCCTCCACCGACCACCCCCACGGCCAGTCAGGAGCTGGGTGGGGGACTGTTCCAGAAGTACAAAGATTCGCACGAAGATGCCGTCTTAGCGGAGGGGATGGTGTTGTTTTGCGAGGACCTGGGCGTTGACCCCGCGGACTTCATCATGTTAATACTCGCGTGGAAGTTCGACGCGAAGATCATGGGACGTTTCACGCACCGCGAGTTCGTCAAGGGCTGCCAACGGCTGGGAGTTGGCGACATCGCCTCCCTGAAGGCCCTTTTCCCCAAACTCCGTCAAGAGGTCCTGTCTCCCCAGCGTTTCCATGAACTGTACCAATTCGCTTTCTCTTTCGGCCTTGACCAGGAAGGAGGGCAGCGTGTCCTGCCCATGGACATGGCCATCCCGCTGTGGGAGCTGGTCTTCTCTCAGCAGCCTCCAGACGTCCTGGCACGGTGGTGTAACTTCCTCAAGGCGACTGGTGTTAAGGGAGTGTCCCGGGACACTTGGAACCTGTTTTTACCCTTTACTCAAACCATTGCATCTGACCTAAGCAACTATGATGAGTCCGAGGCATGGCCCAGTTTATTTGATGATTTTGTGGAGTATGAGAAATGTGGACAGCATTAACTCTGTATTATTTGTGTTTTATTGCTTTCTCTTGCCATTTTCCAGTTGAATGTCTTTAATGACCAACACACACACACACACACACACACACACACACACACACACACACACACACCAATCACACGACCATCACATGACTGTCACATGACTGACTTGCTGTTACCAGGTGTATGGGATTTCCAAGCAATCAAGAACTTACTAATTGTGTTTGCCTCGATGTCTCCGTGCATGAATGAAGTTGCATCCACTAGTGCAGCTATCAATTAGTCCTGCTGGCCTGAGCAGTTCATTTATTATTCATCACCCAGCAAGGCAGAAGCAGTCAGACGATTGAGTTGAATTGGAAGTATTTCCTGTCTGGTCATGATTGGCTGGCATGCTCCAGTGGTGCATGTCGTGCAGCTAGGCAAGAATTAAGTTGCATGCATGCGTGCATGTGGCCCAAGGCATATATACAGGCTTTTGCAAAATGGTTGTGATGTCGTTTGATTCACAACTCAACTCTGGACTTTGAACCCACTTAGAGTGCCTAAAGTAATGTCAAAGTTCAAAGTGAGTCTTGAGTTGAATGACATTCCACAGTGCGGGTGGAACTGGGGCGTGGTTTGAACCGTCACCAAGTTCTATTGGTGGTGTGCAGCAGGATTAACTTTCATGCACAACATGGTCATGGGCTGCGGCCTTCTCCTCCTCCTGTTTGGGTATGTACACTTATGGTCATGGGCTGCGGCCTCCTCCTCCTCCTCCTCCTCCTGTTCGGGCATGTACACTTATGGTCATGGGCTGCGGCCTCCTCCTCCTCCTGTTTGGGCATGTACATTTATTGGCAAACACTTACAACTGTCATTGAACATGTGCACTAACACAGATCTGTACAGGCACAAACTGTGGAAAAATCCCTTATGTAGCTATACAACACGATTAGAGAGTGTAGTAAGTGACATGCAAAAATGGCATGGCCACAAGCAGACAAACTGTCTCCACCGCACTCAGACAACATTTGATTCGCACATTTTGGGACATATCGGAAGGTACAGTTTGCCCTCCTGAATCGAGCCCCTTGGTAGATCGAGGCGCTCAGTGAGACATGCCAATCTCGATGATGGCAGCTTCTGATGCAGGAGGGAACATATCTGAGCTCTCTGAAAACTGAGCAAATCCAAAGTCGCTCTGTATATCAGAGCTGTGAAGTTGGGTCCCGTTGCCCGTAGCAACCCCAGGTACGGGGCCGTCAAGGAGAGCTCCCACCTCACCAAAGTCACCTAGTCCGCCCTGAACTGTGGGCGGGGCCATGGGCTCCCCAAAGTTGGTGTTGAGGTCCAGCCACTCCAGCTGGTCACTGCCAGGTGAGCGGCCGAAGGCGCTGAAGGTCTGGGGAAAGTGCGGATGTGAGTGAAACGGATCATGTGCGCTAAGGTAGAGGTCTGAGCCGCTCTTGGTGGGGTTGGCATGGTGACTGAGCATGGGGGATGGGTTGGGCAGATGGGGGTGCATGTATTGGTTGCGGACTGCACCCCGTCCACCAGCTGGATTCCCTGCATCTGAGCCGAACCAGCTGGAAGCTGGAGAGGGCAGACAGAAGACAGGAATGAGTCACAGTACATAGCACTGGGGTAATGATAGCACACAGAATCACATGACATCACATGACATCACATGACATCACATGATACCACAGCTGAGACTCACCAGGGTTGTCCAGGTCAAAAAGTCCCATGAACTGCTGTCCCTCACTGCCTAGGCTTACCTGCAGCAGGGAGAGGACCACTAATTAAGGGGCTCCACCACCTCCTACACCACAGCTGACACACCCACCCTACACTACAGCTGACACACCCACCCTACACCACAGCTGACACACCCACCCTACACCACAGCTGACACACCCACCCTACACCACAGCTGACACACCCACCCTACACCACAGCTGACACACCCACCCTACACTACAGCTGACACACCCACCCTACACCACAGCTGACACACCCACCCTACACCACAGCTGACACACCCACCCTACACTACAGCTGACACACACACCCTACACTACAGCTGACACAACCAACCTACACCACAGCTGACACACCCACCCTACACCACAGCTGACACACCCACCCTACACCACAGCTGACACACCCACCCTACACCACAGCTGACACACCCACCCTACACTACAGCTGACACACACACCCTACACTACAGCTGACACACACACCCTACACCACAGCTGACACACCCACCCTACACCACAGCTGACACACCCACCCTACACTACAGCTGACACACACACCCTACACTACAGCTGACACACACACCCTACACCACAGCTGACACACCCACCCTACACCACAGCTGACACACCCACCCTACACTACAGCTGACACACACACCCTACACTACAGCTGACACAACCAACCTACACCACAGCTGACACACCCACCCTACACCACAGCTGACACACCCACCCTACACCACAGCTGACACACCCACCCTACACCACAGCTGACACACCCACCCTACACTACAGCTGACACACACACCCTACACTACAGCTGACACACACACCCTACACCACAGCTGACACACCCACCCTACACTACAGCTGACACACCCACCCTACACCACAGCTGACACACACCCTACACCACAGCTGACACACCCACCCTAAACAACACCCACTCCCTCAGTCCACTCACAGACAGGCTGCTGGTGTCCATGGAGTCCTGTGGGGGGGCGGGCTTGCTCCCACAGCCCAGGAAGAGCTCTGACTTGGGGTGGGACTGAGAGGCTGTGGTCGTCAGCATGGGCGTGTCCCCAAGCAGGCTGCTCAGGGGGTCCCCTCCCACAGCAGGGGGGTGCGACAAGGAGGTGGTGGTGGAGGGTTCTAGCAGCAGCTCCGTGGATGAGATTGGGGGCCATGCAATGCTGTCCGACTGAAGCTGGGCTAGCAGGTCTTGTGTGGGACTCACTGCCCCTTGGTCGCCACCATCACTCTTCCCTGCGTCAGGCTGGAGGGACAGGAGCGGGGGGCCATTGGCAAAGCTGGAGAGCAGGTCTTCTTGGGACCTGCGGTGGGGGCCAGGAGACGTTGGGAGGGACATTGATCGGGGGAAGGTGAGCGGAGGGCTGAAGTTGCTGCGTGGCTGTTGCTGCAGCACCCCTGAGACGCGTGCCTCTGCAGCACTGCTGGTTGGACGCGCCACAGCCATTCCATTAGTGGTGGGCACTCCCCGGCCAGCTGGCATGGAGTTGGAGGGCATGCTAGTGGTGATTTCAAAGTTGTACATGGCCTCCACCACAGGTGCAGGGTAGAGCGTGCCCGGCTTGCCACTGAAGTGGTCCCTCTTCTTCTGCTCGCACATCTCCTTGATCTTCTCCTGCAGCTGTTCTGGCTTCAGCATCTGCGATACTGGGCCAGAGAGAGACTCGGACCGGTTCTGCCTGCCCTGGGAGGAGCTGAAGTGGAAGCTCGAGCCAGTGTTGCTACTGGAGCCCCCACTGGAGGCCCTGTTGGCAGGGAAGGTGGCAGGGAGAGAGGGCCGCCGAGCGTTGAGCTCGCTAAGCACCTCACTGGCAAGTGACGCAGGGAGTGTTCGGTGGTTGTGATCCAAGAGTCGTTCTAGAAGCTCCATCTTCTTACCAGTGACACCCATGCCACGCTCCTTCAGAGCGGTTCGCAGATGATTCACCTTGATGTCCTCCAGTCGTAGCGACCGTCCATCCTCGCTGGGAATGATTGTGTCTGGGGAGGGGTGGGACTCGCTGCCGAGCAGGAGTGAGCTGGCTGTGATGGTCCCGTTTGTGCTTGCTGAGCTGGTCGCTGTGTCCATTGAGCATGAAGCAACAGAGGGCGCAGTGGAGGTGGAGGCAGGCGAGGATGAGGGTATTGGTGGCTGTAGCCCTTCTGCTGCCCCTGCTGCCGCACCCTTTTTGGCACTGTGCTGCTGTGCTTGCTGTGTGAGCTCCGCCAGTGCCTTCAGAAGGATGTTCATCTGCTGCTGGGGGCTGGTGCCCTGGGGGATCTGTGGCAGGGTGAAGTTGAGCTGGTCGGGGTATTGCTGCTGCAGTAGCTGGATCTGTAGGAGGATCTGCTGCTGCTGGAGGATGAGCGAGTATGGGCCGGTCAGCTTGGTGGTGGGGGATGGTTTCTTCTCAATCTTGCCGTGGTGTGTTGGCGGCTTGTATTCGTGGAAGTTATACTTTTTCATTTTCGATTTGGAAGTGGACTTTTTGCGTGGGTGGCGTGGTGATGCAGCCACTCCCCCTCCCCTCACGCCCACACTGTTAGTGGCAGCGGACAGTGCACTTGAAGCACAAGAGTGCTGGAAGCGTGTTGTTGGGTTGGTGGAGGGGGAGGAGATCTGGGGAGCCTCTGGGGATGGCTTGGGTGAGCCCATGTCTGGTTGGAGGCTGCTGAAGTCAATGGGGGAGGGGAGGGAGCTGAAGGAGGACTCACTCAGCTTGCGCCTGTGGCCCTCGCCCTTCCTGGCCTGCTCTTGAGTGCCCTCCCAGTCCATATTACTTGCGTCATCCATGGAGAGGGACGTTAAGACGCAAGACGCCCCCTTGTCCCGGCCCACCGAGCCACTGATGGAGTGCCGCTTGTGTTGCTGGTGGTGGCCGGCCTGAGCCACAGGGGGCTGCAGCCCTTGGCTCTCATGGAAGCTAGGGCGGCGTGTCCCATCATTGGTCCCGCTGGGCTGCAGGGTGGGGCCCTGGTCCAGAGCTCTGTCCAGTCCCGGAACACTCTTCACCATGTCAACCAGTGCGTCCCCTGGATTGAGGATGTCCCTGCGGATGAGGTCTAGCGGGCCTGGACGCTCTGCCAGCTTCTGGTTGAGGCTCTCAGCAATGTTCTTCTTCCTGAGCTGGTTCTTTGTGGCCTGGATGTGTGGGTGCACTTTGGGGTCTGTGGGAGAACACCAACAACTCCACATTCAGCCAATGGCCAAACCAGTGTGTGTGTGTGTGTATGTGTGTGTGTGTGTGTGTGTGTGCGTGCGTGTGTGCGTGCATGTGTGTGGTGTGTGTGTGTGTGTGTGTGTGTGTGTGTGCGTGTGTGCATGCGTGCGTGTGTGCGTGCGCGTGTGTGTGACATTAGTGAGAGACAGCTGTCCTGGCCTGCTTAGCCTGAAGGTATGGCAGTGCCCACCTTTGAGGATGTTCAACTGAATGACCTCCTGCATCTCAGGCCGCCTGCGGATCCATTTCTCCAAGTGATCAGATTTCTACAGTAGCAGGAGCAGAGCAGTGAGTGGGTGGGAGTGTTGCATAGTGCACACTTGGTGGCGAGCAGTGCATTCTGAGTAGAAGCTATCGACCCACTGTGTCAGGGTATTCGAATGCACACACAGCAGCCCCACCCCTGCCTCCTGAGATCACCTGAGGCCACACAGCCACAGGAAGCCTTCACACGGTGTAGACGACCCTACATGCACATATGCCTCACCTTCTCCCACTGCAGCTTGACTGCCTGCGACTGGATGGCAGGGGACAGGGAGGGGTTGGCTGCAGAGAGGCAGCAGTAGGGCTCACTCACACACAGCCCCTTCTCCCTCATGCACCACCCCCAGTCCTGGACCAGCCAGGTAATACGGCATGCCAGCCCAGCACTTCTGGTGCTACAAACTACCACCACTTTCCATCACCGACAGCCTGCCCATTGCCATAACAACATTACCCATGCCACTATCAGCGGGACTCACTGGATCTGAGGATGTTGCGTTCTACGAGCTCCCGAGCGGAGGGCCGCTGGGTCAGCTTGCTCTCAACAGCTGCAAGAAGGGAGGGATGCTGTGACAAAAAAGGCGGGCCCACTTGTATAAGCACACACTAAGAGCAATGGCTTGAGATTGCTGCCACAGTGTTTGATAGTGCAAATTGGTCTGGAGCCAGTGCATCAGTGGTCTGCATCAGTATGGACTTGATTGCAGGTTGTTCGGGTCTGGCTAGCTTGGCCAGGTTTGCACAGAAAGGTCTGCAGCCAGCCAACAGGCGTCCAACATCCTGCAATCCACCTAGGGTTGCTGGTGGTGATGCAATGCACAAGGATCCAACACCTCAGACACCAGGTGGTGTTTGAACCCTCCATTTGGTGGACAATGACGATCAAGAGCTGACATCATTGCTCACATGACCAGCACTCACAGGCCACACAGCCAGTGCCCCAGTGTCTCATAAGGCTTCCATAAACTCATGCTTCATCCCCCCCCCCCCCCCCCACACACACAGTGAGCTGCTCAGCCATCTACACCACAGCACCACACCCACGCATGTCACACACACCTCTCACACACACACACACGTCACATCTCCCCTCTTGCCCACACCTTGCTGCTGCTGGATGCTGTGCATTGCAGACTGTGTACACTATCCCACCCCTCTGTTCACCCACCGTCACGGCACCCACCGTCACCCCCACCGTCACCCCCACCGTCACCCCCACCGTCACGGCACCCACCGTCACCCCTCTGTTCACCCACCATCACGGCACCCACCGTCACCCCTCTGTTCACCCACTGTCACGGCACCCACCGTCACCCCTCTGTTCACCCACCGTCACCCCTCTGTTCACCCACTGTCACGGCACCCACCGTCACCCCTCTGTTCACCTACCGTCACGGCACCCACCGTCACCCCCACCGTCACGGCACCCACAGACTGAAAGGCAACACTCTGAAGACGCCACTCACTTTGCAGTGGAAAATGAATGGTGGCCAACATTGGGCCTCAATGGCTTCCTACAACACTCCAATAGCAATTAATTTCAGAGTGCAGGACACCACATGTCACTCTACAGGACAAACAGCACACACCACACACGTGCATACACACACACACACACACAACCACACACACACCACGCACCACGCACGTACACACCACACACAAATGCACACCATACACACACACCACACACACAGGCACACACAACACAAACCATACAAACACACCATATAAACGCACCATATAAACGCACCATATAAACGCACCATATAAACGTACCATACAAACTGTGGGCCACATTAAGGCTCACATTGAGTGCTTGTGGTGCTGTGTGGCATGCCAGACATGCACGCACGTGGTGCCTCCCAAACAGGCTCAGCAGAGACCACTCAGTTACACCACCCACCCCCTCTGGGGAGGTCACTCCATGGCACACACACATGTGCCACACCATCCATGCCCTCCGCGCACCACTTGCAACACCCAGTCACTTAGTGTTCTCCCACTGGAGCATGCAGTGAGACTATCAACATAGCAACATAGCAAGTACAGCTTCACATGTGTGTTTCGTCCGTGTGTGTACATGTGTACGTGTCTTAGCGAGTTCATGTGTGCATGAGTGTGCATGAGTGTATGCATGAGTGTGTGTGTGTGTGTGCATGCCGAGCCACTGAGAGGGTCTGAGAGTGACAGAGCAGCGGCTAGGCCTAGCTCACTGATATGGCTGCCCACCACAACCACCACCACTAGTTATGTGGTTGCCTAAGGAGAGTCCACTTGAGGCAAGCTACATCATACCTCACTAGGCGCCAACTGCACACACGCACACGCACAGCACACGCACACGCGCACACACACACACACACACTCACACACACACACTCACCCCGTCTAGCGATGGATGTGTTGACAGAGCCTCCCTCCACCCCCTCCTGCACGGGAGAGAGACTCAAGCGAAAGGCCTCCCCAGTCATCCGGCTGCCACCTCCAAGGGAGGAGGGTGGAGGGTGGCCTCCAGAAGCCATTCAGGGACACAGCTGCACAGATCCCAAAGGTAATCACAAAAGGGACGTCCTTGGAAAGGATAGCTGTTCAGTTCCGCCAGTGGGACGCGCACTCGCACCGACTCTCTCTCCAGAGAGGTCCCTGCGAGTTCAGAGCGTGAACATAAGGTCAAGTGAGTGCAACTCATAGGGCAAACCCTCGTGCCGCGTACGCTAGCCCAGTCCTTCTCGTCCACACGCGCATCCCCAAGGCCTCGCGAGACACTACCCACGGAAGCCACGCGACAACCACTCCAAACCGGCTTACCTTGCGACACGCAATTAGAGAGTAGCAAATGTTGCAAACAAAGACCTTCTTTGAAATGAATAACTCGCTCTTTCCTCTTGCGATTTCTACGAGCTTGAAAGGCTAAGTGTACCATCGGCTTACATCCGATCAGCCATGTTGGAATTTGGTCTTCTCGCCGTGTCTATGCTGACCACGCCTTCCTTTAACTGCAGGGGAATCCCCATACACCAGCCATGTCCGTTGACCAGATGCGAGAGGAACAAAGAGCTCTGCTAGAAGGTAATTCAGAGACGGTAGGTTGGTAGTAGAACGTGTACGGTAGCACCATAATGTGTTAATAGAGAGTAGCTTTAGTTGGAGAGCGACAGCTGACTAGGCTACCTACCGAGGCTGAAACACGGGTAAGATTGAACTGTGGCCACGTAGATACGTAGCTGCTCAGCGAAACACTCTTAGCTCCTCTTCACAGATTTCCGTGGGCTGTCTTTAGGCTTTAGCCAGCGGGTCGTGTGATCGTCACTATGACACTGTGTACGTTGCCACAGAGCAAGATGAGGGGCTGGAGGCTCTCTCGCAGGCCCTGCGGCGACAGAAGCAGATGGGCATTGCTATTGGACAGGAGGCCGACAGCCAAATCGGTGGGTTATTTGGGTCACACACCAACTTTGGCCTCTCCCCCACTACCTCTCCCGCCTAACATGACATGCCCAGGTCTGATTGACGGTATTGCAGACAGGACTGAGCGAGTCTCCTCCCGCGTAGAGCGGCAGACAGAGCGTGTCAGCAAGATGAGGGAGAGGGCGGGGCTGTGCAGTGAGTGGACAAGCACTTGCACGTCATAACATCCTCTGTGGGGTGGTATGCCATCCGGGTGCCCTGCCCCTTGCTCTCCTCCCCGCAGTTCCCTGGACGGTGGCCGTGCTCTTGCTCATAGTCATTCTGATCATCGCAGTCGTGCCCATTAATGGAAAGCCGTGACATCAAATGACTTCACACATGCAGCACACTGTCACTGTCCTGCCCCCCCTCTCCTCCACTGTCACTGTCACTACTAGTGGGGGGAAAGTCCCTTTTTGGTCCCTTGTATATATCATCTTCCAGCCATTTCTTCTGAGCTAGTAAGACATCTTCTCGCGAGGAGCACTGCTGGTACTGCTGCAGAAGCTCGCTGCATGGAGGGCAAGGGGCAGCGGGTACAACAAGCACACCTAGGATATTGGACCACACTGACACACTGTGACACAGACTGGCCCTGCCTAAGGGGGGGGGGGGTCACTGGAGGTGTGTGCACACTAGGCCGACTCTACTAGCTTGCCAGTTGATCCAAGAGCCATGCCCAGGGGTGTGTCTGGGGATCACCTGTTCAAGGAAAGGAAGGCGTGGCCCCACTTGAACTTGCCCAGGAGCCCCTCGGCCTGCTGACGGTGGCCAGTGAGGACTAGAGCGGCTGCCAAGGCCTCCACACAAGACAGCTGGCTGGGCCTGCCGTAGTTGACAGGGTTGGCTGCCACCAGGTAAGGCAGCAGCCGCGGGTGAGAGGATCGCATTTTGGTGAAGGGTGTCTCCTCCAGTCGGGCCCAGGAGCAGTCTATGACAGCTAACCCACTGGACGCAACAATAGCCTCATCCTCTGGGCCCACGCACTGTGTTGCCATGGGGGATAGGACAACCCCCCCGAAGTGCTGCGAGAGGGGGAGGTCTCTGATGAGTCCGAAGCGGGCCAGCTTGCGTCCTGTGCACCTCTTGGGGTCGCAGTGGCCCAGGTCCTGCACACAGGGGATCACACACACACCCGACCACACAGGGGATCGCACACACACCCGACCACACAGGGGATCGCACACACACCCGACCACACAGGGGATCGCACACACACCCGACCACACAGGGGATGTTACGCACTGTTGCACGGGTGGGATGTGGTGGGGGTTGCTTACCCACATTGCCAGGGCCACATCCCGCCCCCTCTTGCTGCTGCTAGCACTGGGAGGGCCCTCCTCCTCCTCTGGATCAGAGCTGGTCTCATTGCTGCTGTCACCTTGGCATGCAAACCTGCGCACAGACACAGACACAACCACAGCACTCTACACTGCTGCCTTCCTCCCTCCACAGACCACAATGCACCCCTCCTCCAGACGCGGGCTGCACCCCATTCAAAGGCGACTATCCCGGCCCAGTAGCCCAGTAGCTCGCCTCTCTTTCCTCCCAGCCTCCCGACGATGGCATCTCTTTCCTCCTTTCTCCTTAACTTTCTTATTCTTCGGCATTGAATAGTTGCTTGGTTGATCACCGCCAATGGTGGAGGGTCGAACACTAGGCCGTGGAACGTACGCACCTACTGAAGACCTCCGGGTCCACAGCTGGATCTCTGTCAGAGATCTAGAGAGGAAGACACGCTCTCAACCTTCAACGATGTCCTACGGAGTACACACGGGCAGGCCAGTGCGCCGGTGGCTCGCCTCGCCTGGTCCGCAAAATAGAAAGTACCCACCCAAGACACACGCCTCGTGCAGATTGTATGAGAATTTTAAGGCCAAAAAGTTCACAGACGTAGCGTACTCTTCTTACCAAGTCTTTATCGGCGAGGCAGTGCCCTAACAGGGTCTGGGGGAGCTGCAAATATTATATTATATTATAGGGAAAGAGGATTGTCCGTTCAGTTCAGTCTTGTCTCAACGTCCTCTCTCTCTCATATGAAACTGGTATATAACTCTAATGTGAAACTGGTGACCATTTTTAATTCCAAAAAAAAAGGAGGTAGATCCAGATCGTCCAACCCTCCTCGACAGAGCCTCACGACCCAGCGGGGAGACCAGCCACCGGTATCCCGGGGCCAATACTGTGTACAGTGCCGTGTGGCTGACCCCATATTCTATAAACATTAAAATACATTTATTGTATATATACAACATGGATGGTCCAACATGGGGCAAGTGTGTGCACTGTCAGTGTTTCCAATAACACTCTTCATTAACAGTTTCTGCAGTCTTGGCTCAGTCTCTTTCCCATGGTCATGTAGACAGTACTGGCTTGACCCTAGGTCCACAGCCAGATTATGATGAGCCAAAGACCCTAAGCCAAGAGGTGGTGGTCAACACACACACACACGCACACACTGAAATATTTGACACCCTGAATGCCTGAGAAGGTACAGCACACACACATCACACCCTTTGGCTAAGAGACCAGCCCTGCTCGTTTGAGTCGCAGCTTCTTAAGGTCCTCCTGTAGCTCCCTCTCCCTCAGAAGAGCCTGGTGCTGGCGCTGCAGCCTCTTCTTCTGTGCCTGGAGCCCTTGTGTGGCCTCAATCAGCCCATGCAGCTTTGCCCTCAGACTCTTGTTCTCCTCAATGATCTGCTGGCTGTGCTGCCTCACGCACACATCAGCCTGCTGGCTCAGAGAGAGGAGAGGGGAGGGCATGTTGCTACAACTGAGAGGGGGGCAGTGTAATGCATCCATGTACCTGTGTGGCTAGGTTGGTCACTGCTGCAGTACGAATCTTGTGCTCTTCTTCAAACCTCTGTCTCTCCTGCAAGAAATTTGCTCGCATTGCACGGAGACTGTTCTCATGCTGGAAGTGCATCTCCTCCAGTGTCCTCTCGAGGCGTGCCATCTCCAGGTCCTGCTGCTGCTGAAGGGCCTAGGTGAGAGGGAGGAGGGGGCAGTTGGCAGGGACACTCTTCTAGCACCAAGGAGAATGGACTCCAAGATGTAGGCTCCTCTCATGCTCTCGTACTAGCTTCTGGGTGCTACTTCCATAGCGTTCACGCAGGTAAAAATGAAGTGAGGGCTTCTCAGCTGGCTCAGGCATGAGAAAGGGTAGTTCTCGAATACCAGCTTCAAAACAGGGTTGAAAAACTTGCCAACGTTTCGACCAGATGCTCTGGCCTTCTTCGCCCTGAAGAAGGCCAGAGCATCTGGACTCCAAGATGTTAAGAGATCGGCTGCAGCAGCAGCAACTGCCTTGTCTTTTTACTGCAGAGCAGACCAAGGAGGGACTAGCATGCCATGCGGGGAAGGGCTGGCATGCCATGCGGGGAGGGGCTGGCATGCCATGCGGGGAGGGGCTGGCATGCCATGCGGGGAGGGGCTGGCATGCCATGCGGGGAGGGGCTGGCATGCCATGCGGGGAGGGGCTGGCATGCCATGCGGGGAGGGGCTGGCATGCCATGCGGGGAGGGGCTAGCATGCCATGCGGGGAGGGGCTAGCATACCATGCAGGGAGGGGCTAGCATGTCATGCGGGGAGGGGCTAGCATGTCATGCGGGGAGGGGCTAGCATGTCATGTGGGGAGGGGCTGGCATGCCATGCGGGGAGGGGCTAGCATGTCATGTGGGGAGGGGCTGGCATGCCATGCGGGGAGGGGCTAGCATGTCATGCAGGAAGGGGCTAGCATGTCATGCGGGGAGGGGCTAGCATGCCATGCGGGGAGGGGCTAGCATGTCATGCGGGGAGGGGCTGGCATGCCATGCGGGGAGGGGCTAGCCAACCTATCCCGATAGAGGGGGAGGTTAGTCCTCACCTTGTACTGCTCCAGCTCCTTGAGCTCCTTCTTCACCTTTGCCAACTCTGCCTCTTGTTCACTCAGAGTGGCCTTCAGCTCTGAGCAGACAGAGAGATGCAGGCAGCAGTCTCAGCACAGAGAGCAGGGCAGGGCAGGCCACGCCCAGCAGCCCTACCGTCTTTCCTCTCCTCAAACTCCCGTTCCACTTCCCCCCGCTGCCGCTCAATTTCAGCCAGCTGTCGGTGGTTCTCGTCGGTCAGGGAGACTATCAGAGAGTGCCGCTTTTGGGCCTTCTTGGCCATGTACCCCTGGTACTCGTGCTGCAGGTGACAAGGAGTGGGCGTGGCACCATCCAACCACGTGATCCTATAGATATTCCACTCACAGTTTCTGCTTGTGTCCGCTCTGCTTCTGCTAACAGCCACTCATTTTCATCTTGGCTGGCTGGGAGTCAAGGAAGACCGGTGCTCCCACAACGGGGACACACACACACACACACACACACACACACACACACACACACACACACACACACACACACACACACACACACACACACACACACACACACACACACACCACACACACACACAGAGAGAGGGGAGTTGCAGTGGATACAGTTCCTTCAATTGTACTCTCAGGTTGGCTACGTCCTCGGTGACACGGTCAAGTCTAAACCATATGAACAACAACTGGCACTGCAACACAACACGCTACAATTGATTCCAGATGTGCCCACCCCTACCGGCCCTCCCCTCATGCCCTACCCCCTCCCCTCACGCCCTACCCCCTCCCCTCACACCCTACCCCCTCCCCTCACGTCTTACCCCCTCTCACGCCCTACCCCCTCCCCTCACGCCCTACCCCCTCCCCTCACGCCCTACCCCCTCCTCTAACGCCCTCCCCCCTCCCCTCACGCCCTCCTCCCTCCCCTCACACCCTACCCCCTCCCCTCACGCCCTACCCCCTCCCCTCTCCTCTCACGCCCTCCCCCCTCCCCTCACGCCCTCCCCCCTCCTCTCACGCCCTCCCCCCTCCCCTCACGCCCTACCCCCTCCCCTCACACCCTACCCCCTCCCCTCACACCCTACCCCCTCCCCTCACGCCCTACCCCCTCCCATCACGCCCTACCCCCTCCCCTCACACCCTACCCCCTCCCCTCACACCCTACCCCCTCCCCTCACGCCCTACCCCCTCCCCTCACGTCTTACCCCCTCTCACGCCCTACCCCAGGAAGTAAGGGACACGCTATAATTTGACAGGCTGCAACTGCAGGGTCTTCTGACATGAAGCCAACTAACTCTTTCTTAGCTGTATACTCCTTTTCCGTCGGTGCAGGAGGGTCCATTTCAGGTTTGTCATCTTTAGGCTCCTTCTTGTCTTTCTCCTTCCCCTTGTCTTTCCCTTTGGGCTTCGGCGGCATTCTAACCTCTGTTCCCTTTCAATCTTTCCCGCGAGAGATGATGACGCAATCTTAGTGACGTCAGACAAGATGACGCTCGCCTCGGAGAGGTATAACATCCACAGTCAACTCGAGCACTGTAAGTCCGTGCCTGGTCGATACGGTCTCTTTTGCTGACAATGTCAGTGACTTTGACTTTTCCTTCGTGCAGTGCAGTCCAAATACATTGGGACGGGACACTCGGACCTCACCAAATAGTGGGTGTAGCCGCGTGCCAGATGTGATCATGTACCGTAGGATACTGTAGCTATATGACACAATGCATATTTTGTTAATTACCTAGTGTGTTTTCTGTTTGTTGGGGTCATATGCTAGCACACAGTTGGGCAGTTCGTAATGTAAAAGAGACATAAGACGGTAAGAGAGACTTGCTCACCTTTTGAGTGTGACCTGCGCACACTACACACACAGCCAGTGGTGTGCACACAGCACTGCAGTCGGTTGTGGTGGCACAGAGTGAGATGGCGTGGACGCAAGCTACAACACACGAGTCCACCGTCCCTACACTAGGTGTTGAGTCGCTTGATGGTTGTGGTGTGCAGTACCTGAATCACTTATTATAAATATATACAAACCTGAACATGTGTCTGTGTCATTTGAGTGTGATTCTGTTGTGTGCTGTTGCCTGCCTGCCTCAGTGAGTGGGTCGTGAACCAGCACAGAGACAGCTACGCCTCCTACATCGGGCACCACGCCATGGTGGAGTACTTTGCTGTGACCGAGAACGAGACAAAGATGAGAGTCAAGTTCAACTTCCTGCAGAAGATGATGCAACCCTGTGGCCTGCCACTCGAGAAACCCGAGGACTGAGTTCACTCACCTAGTGTAGCTTGTCATGCTGCAGTGTTGTCTCCCTCAGTATCTTCCTTGATATAATGTCAGCCTGCATGATGATATTGAATGGACTCGTTGTGCTGTGTCAGTCTGCACATTCCGACACACACGCACACACACACACACAGACACACACACAGTGCCCCACCCCCTAACTGGCAGTACCCGCCCATTCAGCCAACTGTGACTTAACCTGTCGCACTGGCTCAGGGATGCGGTGGTGGGACATGGCCAAGGTCAGCTCTGTTGCCGTTGCTATGGAGATCTTGTGGCCCACCGACACAAACACAGGGTTGGCTGTGTCTTTGCCTGTGATCACAGCCCGCCCCCACACACGTCCTGAGTCACCAACCAGATCAAACCAGTCACCCTTCCCCTTCAGACCGTGCACCTAAGGGCAGGGGAGGGAGAGAGGAAGGGGATGTACCCAACCCATCCCACCCAGCACCACTCACAGCTGCCTACCTTGTCCTGGTAGTGAAGGTCCTTCCGCTCCAATCCGTCCACACACAGGAGGTTCTTGGCCACCCCGATGGTGGGCAGGTCCAGGAGCACACCGAGGTGGCTGGCCAACCCGAAGCCACGAGGGTGCAGCACTCCATTGCCATCCACCAGGATGACCTGCGGCCAGAATCCCTCCCGCAGTTCACGAAAGCAGGATAGGAGGTGAGGGACCTCTCGGAAGGCCAGGAACCCTGGTATATAAGGCTCGTGCATCTGACACACCACAGAGGACGTGTGGACCACCTGGGGTGGAGGTTGGGTGGGGAGAAGTTGGGGAACACGTCACAAGCTGTACCCTGCAGGCTGCAGAAAGACTCACCTGCAGCTGTGGAAAGGACAGGACGACCACGATGGCACATGCCTCATCAGGGTTTGACTTGTTGAAAGAAATGTCGACTCCGCCCACCAGTTGCAGCCCTGCAAACTTCTTTCCATCACGCCAGGAGAGCACCTCAAGCGAGTCCTCTTCTGACAGCATCTGCTTTAGAGATTCTTGCTCCCTGCATGCACATACGGCATAATAATATGCAAGCAGTAGCTAGTGCGCGCACACACCGTACACACGCACGCGCGCGTACACACCATGGCATTGAGCAGTGCTTGTTTGTACGTAGCTCTACCCACGGGACGGCAGGGATCAATGAGCGCTCACACCATCCACTGGTCTTTCTTTTCACGCTCTCTTTGGTCGTCCTGGTCCTCCACTCCAGCCTCATGAGCCGATCGACCAGACACACCACCACCTTCAGCCATTTTGCAGCACCGCCCACGTAGTGTGGTCCGCTGCGCAAGGGCCCCGCCAGAGCTAGCGCTGCCCCCCCAGGAATGGAGGCGAGCGTGCAGGCGGACCGCACACGAGCTCATGATGTGACTCGATCCTCTTCTTCGGTCCTCTCCAGTTAGCGCCTGCCTGCTGCTCATGTGCTAACTGAGGGGCGCTAATGGGACGGACAGACGGACGTGACACGACAAGGATTATTGTCATTTGCGATCGGGTCTTGAGCAGCGACCCCGACAGCATGGAGAAACAGCTGCCGCAACAACGGCGGGGCTTCAAGAGGCGGATCAGACGTGCTGTGGGGCCGATCACTTCAGTGCACCAGCACGCGCGACTGACGGTGAGCGAAAGTAATCGACTCATGAATAATCCGTCCCGTGGTCACTTTGGGGGGACTCCCTTACTCTTCTTGCAGCGCGTCCTGTCAATGCGGATGGCTTTGGAGGGGAGCCAGGAGGAGGAGGAGGAGGAGTGGCTGACTGGACGGACGCTGGACGCCTTGGGGCTGACGCTGGAGCAAGTGAAGAAGAGTGCCAAGCGGAGGTGAGCGAGGTGGGCGGGCGTGGCTACTGCAGGTCTAGTCATCTGCGGTTCCAGTGGCCGCTGTAAGTGTCTTGCCTGTTAAATGCGGCTTGTCCGTCCGTTCGGTCCTCTTGGTGTGCGCTGCAGCGCGGAAGGGAAGCCCCCCGTCTACTGCAGCGACCTACTGGGGCGTAAGGAGGCCGACGTGCGAGAGCTGCTTCAGGCGTACCAGAGCCGGCTGCAGTGGCAGGGCTCAGGCAGCCGCGCCTCGTTCGGGGTTGTGAGGGGGTCGTCAGTGGCGGTGGTCGTCGACTGCTCTGACCAGGCGCTTTCGGATGAAGCCACAGCCGAGCAGCTGATGGCAGGGCTGCCCCGCCTTCTCTCTGAGCAACTTTCCAGAAAGTCACACCTCTTTCTGGTGCGATACGGCAGTGCTGTGGAGTTGGGTCCATGTGTGGACCTGCGACATGACCGACAAGAGTAAGTTGAGCCAGTTCACTGTGGAGGGGTGGACCACAGCGTGTGGCCACTTCTTCCTCTCCTGCTGCTTTCTTGCCCTGAAGGGGTCTGGCGGCAGCTGCAGATTGGATTGATGGGTGTGACAGGGGGCGCGGCACCAGCAACTTGCTGTCTGCACTCAAGTACGCTCTCAGATTGAAGCAGGCAGAGACAGTGTGCTGCGTGGTGGCCAGCAAGTGGGTGTGGTCCTGGGCGTGGTTCTTAGTGTCGAGTGTGTAGCAACTGGCTCTTCACAGTTCCTTGATCCCCCCCAGGCCAGATCAGGAGCACCAAGTGGTAGAGGACTTTGTCCTGCAGTCTCTGGTGGGACACAGCAGGCCTCACCTGCATTTTGTGTCCTTTGGGTGTGACCCGGCAAGCAGGCAGCTGATGAAGACTTTGATACGAGCTGTGGGAGGGGCCTATCATCACAATGTGATTGATGATGATGTAAGTGTGGCGTGATGTGGGTGTGGTCTGCAGTGGGTGTGGCCCCCGACCACCTTCTCCATATGGCCTCCTGTGCAGGGAACGTTTCAAGACAGCAGCTATGACTGTGTGGCTGCAGAGCTGAGAAAGTGAGCACCACACAAACATTGCAGCCTCCCTCACACACACCCTCTGTACCCTCACACACACCCTCTGTACCCTCACACACACCCTCTGTACCCTCACACGCACCCTCTGTACCCTCACACACACCCTCTGTGCCCTCACATGCACACCCTGTGCCCTCACACACACACCCTCTGTGCCCTCACACACACCCTCTGTACCCTCACACCCACCCTCTGTACCCTCACACACACCCTCTGTGCCCCACCTGCAGAATCCAAAACACACTTCATGAACTTCAGCAGTTGAGGGCGAAGTTGAACAACGCATCTGCCACAGCCGACAGCAGCATGGATGAAGTAAGTGTCAACTCATGTAAGGTGGCGAAGGTGTGGCTGGCTGCTCCAAGGTGCCCCGCCCCTAGTCCCCGCATCTACAGGACTTGCTGCCGCCGTCCGATCTAGACTGGTTGTCCTTTCTGACCCTCCCTCTGACTGACCCGGATAAGTGGGCGTGTCCCAGCAGTGACCGCTTTGAGAGGCTGCCTTCAAGGGAGTGGCTGACGGTGAATGGCCTAAGGGCCCATCACCTGGAGTTCTACCAGGTGCTGGCGCCAGACTCCTTCTGCCCTCGGCAGGGTAGCGTGGCCCTCACGGGGCACGCAGTGCAGTCGCAGATCTACAACGTGAGTCACTGGGCGACTCTCTGTGGACTACCTGTGTGATGTCATGTGGTGTCATGTGACTGTCAGGTGATGTTGGAGGTGGAGTGGCCGGATGGCTCTCTGAGGAGGGTCCATGTTGATGTGCCAAAGCTCGATGAGTACTGCGACCAACTGGATGATGTCATTGATGTTTACCAGGAGAGATTACAGGGGCTTACCCTTGGGAGCAGGAGGAGATTTGGGGTCATTTCAGATTCTCAGTGAGTCCCTAACCCTACAATGTTGCAGAGTTCCATGTTCTGACATCCCCCCCCCCCCTCCCATCCCCTGGGTGCAGTGTGGTTCTGTTGGTGGATACCTCCTCCATGGTCAGCGGCCATCTTGCTCAACTACAGAAGAGTCTCAAGAAGCTCCTCCAGGAGCAGTTCCTGCCCTCTGACTCTGCCCACCAGGTGGTGCGGCAGTTCAATGTGGTTCGCTTTGGGTCTGTATGTGAAGCCTGGCGAACCCAGCTGGTGGAGTGTTCGGCAGACAACCTGGAGGAGGTGTGGCGGTGAGCAGGGTGGGATGGTCAGGATGAACGTGCCAGGCACACTGCTCCACATCACACCACACCTTTCCACCATCTCACCGTCATCCCCACCCTCCCACCATCCCACTGTCACCCGCCACCATCCCACTGTCACCCGCCACCATCCCACTGTCACCCGCCACCATCCCACTGTCAACCCCACCATCCCACTGTCACCCGCCACCATCCCACCGTCAACCCCACCATCCCACTGTCACCCACCACCATCCCACCGTCAACCCCACCATCCCACTGTCACCCGCCACCAACCCAACGTCAACCCCACCATCCCACTGTCACCTGCCACCATCCCACCGTCAACCCCACCATCCCACCATCAACCCCACCATCCCACTGTCACCCGCCACCATCCCACCATCAACCCCACCATCCCACCGTCAACCCCACCATCCCACTGTCACCCGCCACCATCCCACCATCAACCCCACCATCCCACCGTCAACCCCACCATCCCACCGTCACCCCACCATCCCACCGTCAACCCCACCATCCCACCGTCAACCCCACCATCCCACCGTCACCCCACCATCCCACCGTCACCCCATCACTATCACTAGCACACACTGCACCGCTCCCTGACAAAGTTGTACTTGTGTGTCTGCAGGTGGATTGCGCAATGGGTATGCGAGGGAACGAGGAACCTTCGCAGTGGGATTGAGAGTGTCTTTGGCTGTGTGGAGTGGGCGGAGTCTCTCCTGTGTCCGAGGGAGAGCGTTGGGGTCTACCTCATCACTGGAGGACTGCCGGACCAGGAAGAGGTACAGTGGGTGGGGCATGCAGTGAGTGGGGCATGCGGTGGGTGGGGCATGCGGTGGGCAGTGCGGTGTGCGACCAGCCTCTGGTGGTGTGTTTGCTGCAGGGGCTGCTCTGTGAGGACCTCTCCAGACGTGTCGCTGGCTGTGGCATTGTCTTCAACGTGGTGTACTTTGAGAACGATGCTGTACAGGAGGAGGGGGTCTTGTTGTCAGGGCGACATGGCACACCTGACCAGGTTGCTGACTGCCTGCAGAGCCTAGCTGTGGCTGGTGGTGGGCGGTTCCACCACTACACGCTGACTGGTGGGCTAGCAGTGGCTCCTGTCAGGCTGCCTCGCTGTCACTGGTCCCGTTGCCTGTCTCTGTAGACCTGGTGGGCAGTGACGATGCCCTACTCGTGGAGGAGGAACTGGATCACGCCAGGACCTGTCAGCAGAAGGTGCTGTGCACGCATCTCCTCTAATGCTGCCCTTTGCTGTGCCATGTTGCTGGGTGCCCCTCCCCCCTCCCCCTCCCCCCTCCTGGTACCACAACAGGCTCTTCAGCTCCTGCAGAGGTTTGACGAGCTGTGCAGGGAGCAGTCAAAGGTGGGTGGGTGGGTGGGTCGCACAGACTGTGCACCTGCACTGCCTCCCACTACGGATGTCTGCTGCATCCAGCAGGGCCACTGCAAAAGGGCTCCAGACCATGCGGCTCCACCACCTCTCAATGCCCGTCAGTTACCTCCACCTCAGCCACGGCACACCCTGGCAACAGCAGCTCGACTGGTAAGACATATTTGGTGGCACAGAGCAAGGGGTACCTCTCTAACAGACACTCCAGGAGGGGGCTGCAGTGCTGCTGCTGCTGGCTGGGGTGGAGCCAGTCCACCCCACACCCACCTTACCTTGTGAACCTTTCTGCACAGAACCTCTTGTCAAGCAAGCTGAGTGCCAAGGAGGGGAGGGGGAGGGGCAGGGAGCGGTCCTGGTCTGCTCCTCATCACACCCCAGTAATGGGGTTCTATCTTGGGAAGAAGCTCGGGAAAGGTGGGTATCTGGTGATAGACACAGCGGCACCTGTGCCAGTCCTCGGGTGAGGTTGTGTGTCCTGCTGGCCTGGTTGTACCACGCAGGTCTGGCTGCCACTGGCCGAAAGGACAGAAGGAGCAGTGGGCGAAGCTGTCTCCAGGAGAGGCTGGTCAGAGGTGTCACACTGCACACCAGCTCAGCAGAGGTGCGCATGTTCACATGTGCATACCACTAGTTGTGTGAACCCATGGTGTAATGATAGGGTCCTCCCCCACAGTGGTTGGCCCAGTATAGCCTAAGGGCCCTTGGGCTAGACCTGGACCAGTACCGTGTCCAGGGGAGTGGGCGTGTCCAAGGGAGTGGGCGTGTCCAGGGGAGTGGGCGTGTCCAGGGGAGTGGTAAGCCCCAGGTCTTCCTACATCCCTCCAAGAAGGTGTGTGCTAGTGCAGGCTGTGGGTGGGCCAGTGGTGAGGTGTGTGCTGTCCCTTGCCTGCAGGGAGGACTGGTCCCACTGGGCCTGAGCCGTGCTGAGCTGGTGGAGTGTGCGCGGGGGCTCAAGATGGCCGCCTGTGGCTACAACAAGCGACTCAAGTGGCTCACCTCCGGTACGTGCACAAGGGCAGAGGGGTGGGGTGTTGTGGCTGGCACTGAGTCCCCCTCCCCTCCCATCTCAGGCAGCCGCCACTGCTTTGGTTGCACCTCACGAGACAAGGTCAGGACAGGTGTAGCACGCACTGCCTGACGGAGGACCCTCTAGGTGTCCTGCTCCGTGCTGCACGGCTGGCCGTGGTGCTGACCAGAGCTGCTCCCTCCTGTGCAGGTGGTGGTCCTCCTGGACTCCTCTGGCTCCATGGCCGCCCACCACCGGGAGGCCTGTGCTGCCGTGCTGGACCTAGTGGTGGAGCAGCTTGTCCCCAGTGGGGGGAGGTGGGTGGGCAGGCGCACCCCACACATGCCAGTACTCTATGAAGGTGTTTGGTTCAAGTAAAGGCATTTGGTAGAGTAATGTTGTGGGTGGATCATTGTGACTGACCAGGAGTGGGTTCACGTCTGGTAGGTTCAACGTGGGCACATTTGGAGGGGAAGTTCAGTATTGGCAGGCAGACCTCACCATGGCAACCAAAGACATCTTAGCCTCTCTTGGTGACTGGCTTTCCTCCATTCATTGCCATGGTAACACGCGCCTCCTGGAAGCCATTCAAGTGGGTCATTCAGCGCCTCCTGTGCTGTACCCCCACCCACCCCCACACCCCCTCCCCCTCTTTCTGACCAGGTTACTGTTGAGCACTTTCCCGCATGCACCCTGCATGTGGTGTCAGATGGTGGGGTGGACCACAGTGAAGAGTTCTTCTTCAAACGCCTCCTCAGCCTGCCACCCCCAGCTGTACACACGACTGCCTTCCGCTGCACTGAGCGGTGGGCCTGGTCTACACGGGGTTGTACTAATTGTATGCGAATGAACATGCCATGTCCTTCTCCACTTGCACCCTCTGCTCTCTCCACTTGTTGTATTCCCTCTCAACTCTTCAGGGGACACTGCTCTTTCCTGAAGGAGCTGGCTGAGAGGACCAGCGGCAGGTACGTGTGTGCGTGTGTGTCCCTCCCTTCCTCTCCTCCCGTTGTGCCAGTGGAGTCATATGCTTACCACTTGACCCCCTGCTGCAGGCACCACGTGTACCCTGCTGTTTTGAGCTGCAGCTCCGCCCCCAAGGCCACACCCTCCCACCCACAGGTGAGCCCCTGCCTGTTCTCCTCATGCGGCATTGAGAAGAATGCTAAGCTCTCTCCTCCGCCCCGCCCCTCCCCCGCCCACAGGGGCATGACGTGCAGCTCTTGCTACAAGAAATACAATGTGCCGAGAAGTGGATTGAGGAAACAAGGGATTTGGTGTAGTTTGTACGAACACAGTTTGCTTTTTTAATTGCATTCATTGGATCACGTGTATTGGCGAAAAATGGCAGCTCGTCTACTGTGTCGCGTCGTGCCTCGAGCTCCTGTGCTTGCGTTCCGCACGGGCCCCGCTTCAACGGCACTGGCCATGTCTTCTTCCTCGGCGCGTAGAGCTGCATCATGCTCCTGGACGCAGCAGCGACGGCCGGCCCCTCGGCAGGCCTCCTTGGCGTGTCGCCGGTTTGCCTCCGGCTCAGCTGGTCTGACGGCAGCAGAGCTGCAGGAGGGCTTACTCAACACCTTGAAACTATTTGACAAAGTCAACCCAGACAAGGTAGCCTCCTCCGTCCGCTCAGTGATCCGCTAGCCCGTGTGCGAGATGTGCGTAACTGCAGCTAGCAGTGCGTGTGTGCGAATAGGTAGGAAGCTTGCACTGTGTCAGTGATGGTGTGTGTGTGTGTGTCCGTCTGTGCGTGCTGCTGTGGTGCAGGTGACCATGGATGCGCACTTCATCAACGACCTTGGACTGGACAGCTTGGATGCAGTGGAGATTGTAATGGCCTTTGAAGATGAGTTTGGTCAGTCACGAGTGGTGGTGCGGGGTTGTTGTGTGTGGGTGTGGCCTCCTGGGATGGAGGGACACTAGTTTAGATCAGGCTGTGCGTGTGTCTGTATGCATGTGTGTGCTGGTGCTGTGTTCTGTTCAGCACTGCCAGTGTGCAGCTGCTTTGACTCCACTGTCATGTGCGTTGTTTTAACCCTTGGTGTCACAGTAAGCCTAACCTGCCATGTGGCACTAACGGGTCTATAGTCAGCTGGTGCTTGTTGGGAACAGGTGGTCCCCTCTCTCCTCCCCTTGTGGTGTCCATGTGGTGTGTGTGTGTGTGTGTGTGTGTGTGTGTGTGTGTGTGTGTGTGTGTGTGTGTGTGTGTGTGTGTGTGTGTGTGTGTGTGTGTGTGTGTGTGTGTGTGTGTGTGTGTGTGTGTGTGTGTGTGTGTGTGTGTGTGTGTGCAGATGTGGAGATCACAGATGAGGAGGCAGAAAAGATATTCACCCTCCAGAACGCTTTTGACCTCATCAAGACCAAGAAGGACATACACTAGCGAGCAGTTTATATAATACAGGTAGCAATGCGTGTCATGTGACAGCCACGTGTGTATTAAAGTGCATTATCACGCGTAGCAATTGTATTAATATACACAGCTGGTCCCACTATTGTATTGGTGGAGACGTTGTGAAGTCGGCAAAGGCCGAGCTGGAGATGACGGCTCCCAGCATTGCCCAGCGATTCTCCAACATCAAACACGTGAGTGACACGCAGTCTGCGTCAGGGTGGCGGGCCACTTCATCCATGTCCGCGTGGTGGGTGCGTTGTGCGCGCAGAGGGAACTCCCCGCGTGGCAACACTGGTTTTACACCTGTCCCCAGATGCCCAGCCTGATGGCGGCCACAATCGCCAACGAAAAGTCCATCGACGCGTACCTCATGCGGGACATCATCAGTATCCTCCCCCAGCTAATCCGTTGTGGTGTGGGGGTGCGCTGGGTGTGGTTGGGTGCGTGTGCTGGGTTGGTGTGGGTGTGTGCATGCGTGTGTTCGTGTCTGCATGCGTGTGTTTGCGTGAGCTAGAGGTAGAGACAGACGTAACCAGTCCTCAGCTCATCGACCAGAAATGACGTATGAGAGTGCTCAGACGCGCGTGTTCCTCCAAGACTACCTCTGCAACCTCCTACTGACATCGCGTAACGTCTTCGTTAAGTCAAAGGTATGCTGGCTGGGCAGGGCAGGGGCTGCTGAGGGTATTCCCCCAAGCGTGGTCCATCTTGCAGGCAGCACAGTTGCTGATATCCTGCGTGGAGGAAGGACATGAAGAGTTCCGGACTAACCTCAAACGGCAGCCGGAGCCGATCAAGGAGACATCTCGTGAGTTGTTTCTGCTCCTCATGTACGGAGTATGTGAGAGGAAGGGAGAGGAGGGGAGGGAGAGGGGTGGGAGTGGAGGGAGAGGAAAGAGGTGGAGTCACTGTGATGGAATTGATCTACTGTGGATGTACGCAGGACTTAGAACAGACAATGAGCGGTTGCTAGGAGACTGTGGGCGAATCAGGGACATGGCAACAGTGAGTGACTGAGAAGTGGCCCATTGCCCCGTGGTGGTTGGGTGTGCCCTAACTGGTACTGCTCTGTGCAGAAACTGCTGAACATGCTGTACAATGAGGAGTGGACACGCCCCCCTCCAAAGTACCTCTTGTCGGCTCCTAAGGTGGCTGAGGGCCGGGGTTTTGCCATGCCAGCAGGACAGGCAGTGAAGCAGACTGGGTTCATGGAGGGCGTGAAGAGCCTGGCCTCCCAGGTGGGGCTCACCGGGCGGCAGCGGCAGGTGGAGTTTGACGAGGACTATGTGGGCCTGAAGAGTGTCCCTTTTAACACTACTCAGCAACAGGGGGTGGCGGTGGGGAGTGCCACGCCCTCGGTGGGGATTGGAGTGATCCAGACCCAGGAGCTTGAAGGGCACGGTGCGTCATACACCACACCACACCTACTAGTGCTGGGTGGTATTAGGTCTACTCATTCCTCTGTAATCTGAAACTACACTAGCCGGGGAATCCCCCCGGCTAGTGTAGTTTCAGATTACAGAGGAATGAGTATACCTAGCCACACAGAGATATATAAGGGTATGTCAATTTGTTATGCGGTATCAGAAAGTACCCCAGTATGCTGGTATAGAGTGCACCTTAACCTGAAGCTTCTCATGTACCTAATTCATGGGTTGCTGTGTGCCAGTCTTGGTACATGCAGTGTCTGCAAGCACCGCTTTGCTTGTGCAGTTTCTCGTCCATATAGTGGACCTTGTTGCTCATGGGTGACCTAGCTGTACTGGCTTAGGGTGTCTAAGGAACTCGCCATCTGCCTAAACCTGCCTTTTCCGTAGTGTCTGCTGCCATTATATCCTTTGCTGAGCAGAACGCAACAGACAGTGTCTGTTAGCCACTTCCACTCCATTCTTACTATATACTGGCGTCTTTCACACTGCTCCACAGTGCTCTGTGTGTGCATTGTGCTGTGGTACCTCACTGCCTCGCCCTGTGCAGAGCACGTGCGAGGGCGGGCGGGTGGGGGGTGGGACTATGGGGAGGTGGCAGCACTGCCGAGACGCACACAAGAGGCCACTCCCACTGTGATTCCTACTGTGAATGAGGACGTGGCAGAAACAGACCACACCCAATCAACAGATGGGGAGCTGGAGAGTGAAGTCCGCTTGGTTGAGAGCATCACCCAGGTGGGCGGGGTGCGGGTGGCCCCGCCCAGAGACCAGCTGCAGCAGTTTGTTGAGAGGTAAGTGACTGGGATGTCCCCCACAGTGATCGGGCACTCCATGTCCTGGCTGGCTGTCCATCTGTCTGTGTGTCCGTCCGTGTGCAGGAGCAAAGTGTTGGACACCCTGGCCATTATAGACCTGCTCCGTGTGAAGCTCCAGAGCAGCAACCACCAAGTGGTCCTGGTAAGTGGTCACATGACTGTCACATGACATGATGCTCAACCTCAGTGGGGACTGTCCCTGTCCAGCGAACACTTTGCGTGTTTGAGGCTTTCTTGCGCTCGGACATCCCTGGGGTGGACCGGATGTGTGACCTGGCCCTGCACGAGCTGGCCTCTCTCTCTGCCTCCACCAACCACGCTATCCGGACCAAGGCCGCCAAGGTCAGCTCCCGCAGCCAGCTGGTCGTGTTGTGTAGTGCCGGGCAACCCCTCCCCTCCTCCTGTGCAGATTGTTCACTCACTGGGGCTGGAGGGGGCGGAGCAGAGCGGAGGTAAGCAGGAGGAGAGCAGTCTCTTGGAACTGGCACCGCCCACAGTGGGCAGGGCAGCAGCCAGTGAACCACACCCACAATCCTCTGGGGGGTTGCTTGATGGTTTGACTGTCGTTAGCAACGGTCAGCCTCAGGACCCGCCCCCTCAGGCAGACGGAGGGTTGTCTGCACTGTTTGGCAACATGGCAGTGGAGGTGGGTGTGGCAGGTCCAGCTTAGGTCACTGTTCCACTAACAACCGCCTCTCTCTGTAGTCCTCGCAGCCAGTGGTCCCGCCCCCTGTCCCCACTGGGGATTCCCTCCTGGACTTCACCGGCGAGGACGACACTGAACTAGACCCATTGAAAAGAACTGACTCAACCTCATCTGGCTTCATCACCAAAAGCGGCAACTTTAACTTTGAGAGGACAGGCTCAAATGCATCTGGATTCCTCACCAAAAGTGGAAACTTCAACTTTGGTGTCAATGAGGCTGCCCCCGCCCACCAAACAGTGGGCCCCACCCACCAGACAGTGGGCCCCGCACACGTAGTGTCGGGTGGATTCCCCTCCACGGCAGTACCAGCCAACACAGGTGAGCTCTTGTGGACACACGCAGACCACCACCCACATGCAAGTTGCAGAGCAAACAGATTTCAGACACTTGCCTAGCCAATAACCTTTTGTGGTCTTAGACAGTACAACACTGGGCAGCACAGCTACAACAGCCTGTGTAGCACACAGATGGTAGTTGTCACATTCAAACTATCCCAGGCTGTGAGCGGTTGGTTATTGATGCACAGCAGACTCATATTTCAACTTCCATATATACCTTTTGTTCCTAGTGCTGTGCCCCTGGTCCCGCCCACTGCTGTGCCCCTGGTTCCCCCCACTGCAGGTCTGCACTACACCCCAATGTACACTGACTTCCCACCATCAGGAGTACTTCTCTCCAACTACAGTCTCTGTGCACACTCTACTCCTCTTGCTACCAGCCAGGTTGGTGACACATTGGCACACATCCCCGCAGCTGCCCTGTCCCTCACCGTGTGCACCTCTTCACTAATCACAGGGCCACACCCCTGGGGGCGTGTACCATGTTGGCCCTCAGGCCAGACCCGTGCAGCGAGTCCTGCCGCGGGAGGCCTCCCCTGAGGGCTTTGGGTTCATCTCAAAGCAGAGCAAGGGAGAGGCGTTTGACTTTGTACAGGCCGAAATGACGAGGGCGAAGGGGAAGTGAATGGAGTGGCACATTAAATTGTTGTAATTACGTGACGCTGACCCTTGCTGTGCTAAGTTTGGACAGAAATCCGAAGAATGTGTGATATTTTTGCATATGGACTCGAGGCAACCATGTGAGTGTAGCCGAGCGGAAGTGGACGCGTCAGCCACATCCATTGAAGCAGAGGCCTGGAGGTTCGGCGCTGTATAGTACGTGGCTTGTCCGTGTACCGCTGAGCTGTAGCACCATCTGCTCCGCTGGAAGGCAGGCGGGTGAGTTGCGCTTGCGGAAACCTGCGGGTCACGCATCTATTCGCAGCTACACCGAACAGCGCACCAGGTGTGCTCGCACGACCTCCCCCTCCTCTGTGGGCCCTGATGTTCCGGTCTCCCGCCGCTTACGGATAGCCCAGCGCGTGCGCACACTCACCGGCCTCAGGGCGTACGTACGTACGCGTAGCATTGAGGCTGCCCGGGAGATGCTGATGCATGACGTTCTATACCCGCAGTTCCCCTCCGCCCTTCTGGTCGCTGCAGGCAGTACACTCCATCCCCTTTACCTGGTGGACCGGACCAGGACAGGCGTCACTGCAGTGCTGAGCGGAGAGGGAGAGGAGGCATGGCTCAACGTCTTCAAAGGGGCCACACTGTCTCCTTTGATTCCACCTGGCACAGCACAGACAGTGCGCCAGCAACCCCGCCCCCTCTGACCCGTCCCCGACTGCAGACGGCTCCCTCCATCCTCAACGAGCCAGACGGCCTTCAGGAGGGCGAGGCCCATGGGAGAGTGCTGTGGCAGAGTGTGCGGTCCGAACACATGGACCTACTGGAAGGAGAGACATATACCGCACACTGTAGTGTATCAGTTGCCATTAGCAACCGGCAGGGGGCTGTGCGCTCACGACGCAACAGCTTCACCTCGCCCACCTCTGGCTACCACAAGGTGGAGGTGTTTGTCACGGACTACTCCCTGCACTTATTCAGGCAGCGCCGGGTAGTGGTGAGTGGGTGGGGCTTGACTTTGGGTGGGTGGGGCATGACTCTGGATGTTGGAATTTCCTTCCGGAGGTGTGGTGGTTAGAGTAGTGAGTGGGCACTAAGTGATGCTCTCTCTCTCCTTAGACACTCAATGGGCTGTCGGATGTCTATGAGGTGTACCGCTCGCTGCCTCTCATGAGCCTCCAGGAGGCCACTGTGTCGGAGGGGGAGGGGCGCCACACCTTCCTGGTCCTGGTCTTTGAGAGGAACAAGGTCAAGGCCAGGTTCACTGATGCCGACAGTGCGCGCAGCCTTCAGAGCACCATCTTGACCAGTGTGTGTGTGTGTGTGTGTGTGTGTGTGTGTGTGTGTGTGTGTGTGTGTGTGTGTGTGTGTGTGTGTGTGTGTGTGTGTGTGTGTGTGTGTGTGTGTGTGTGTGTGTGTGTGCTGATGGAGCCCCTCCCCCTGCCACAGACCGCGACGAGTGTCAGATCCAGGCCCGCCAGCACCAGTCCCGACTCCTGCTGGGTGGCAGTGGAGCCTCCAGTGCGAGTGTGCAGCAGTACCACTCGCTGTCTGCTGCGGCAGCACAGAGGCAGGAGGAGGGGGGGGCTCACACGGTCCAAGCCCTGCCCAGCCACAGCTGGTTGCACCACCTGTTTGTCACTCTGCAGCTGCGGCCGCGAGAAGTGTATCAGCCTCTGGAGAGCCAGGGAGGTGGGTGGGTGGACAGCAGTGTCTCTCTCTGTCTGTCTGTCTGTCTGTCTGTCTGTCTCTCTCTCTGTCTGTCTGTCTGTCTGTCTGTCTGTCTGTCTCTCTCTGTCTGTCTGTCTGTCTGTCTGTCTCTCTCTCTCTCTCTCCGTCTGTCTGTCTGTCTGTCTGTCTGTCTGCCTGTCTGTCTGTCTGTCTGTCTCTCTCTCTCTGTCTGTCTGTCTGTCTGTCTGTCTGTCTTTGTGTACGTAAAAGGTGTGGCCTGTTCTGTGTCGTATCCTGGGACTTGTGTTCAGCATCCCAGAACAGTAAAGTCCAGACTACTCTGTCAGCTCACACCTCTTCCCACTTCTGGTTCAGATTTTTGCTTTCGGAGGGGGAGGTGGAAGCATTTAGAGTCAGACCGAACCATCATCAAATACCCCCGCCCTGACTCTGTTCTCTCCCTCCCTACTGAGTGCTACTTTAGAATGGATGACATCCACGTTGTGAGTTCCTGCCGAACTCCAACCAAGTGCATGTCCACACTTGCGGCCCCTCCCACCCCTTGAACCACCCGTACCACCCCGCCCATCTGCCCCGCCCACCCTGCAGGCTCTCCTATGGAAGCCGCACACAAAGAAGCACTACAGTCACGGCAAGTGCAGTGAGTCCACCTCCCGTGCCCTGCTTGCGGTGCCCACCCCTAACAGCATGCCTTCCCTCTCCTGCAGTCACCCTGGACCAGGTGGTGGAGGTGCGACGGGGACAGCAGACCGAAGGGTTTAGCAAGTTCCCCTACAGGGCCACTGAGAGGCACTCCCTGTCGCTCATGTTTGAGGCGGAGAAGAAGGTCCGAGGTGAGCCACACACCTGGAGGAGCACACACTCCAGACACTATCATGCATATCTCAATCTCAGTGTGGTCAGCCATAACATCAGCTGCATCTCCTCCCTCCTCCCTCCTTCCTCTGTCCCTCCCTCCCCCCCTCCCGGCCCTCACTCCCTCCTCCCTCCTCCCTCCTTCCTCTGTCCCTCCTCCCTCCCTCCTCCCCACATCTCCCTTACCCCTCAGCATTCAGTGCCAATCGCTATGTCACACTCCACTCCATTGACATAGTGTGTGAGACCAGCAAGGAAGCAGATGACTGGATTGGAGCTGTGAGGAGGGAGAGGCATGGCATCCAAGGCTGGTAGAGGTAGGCATTATGCGCCTGGTTTCCCCCTCTTGCTTCTGGCTCCTGTTCAGCTTGGAGAGTACCACTTTGACACTGGCAAGAAGCTCTTTCCAAAGCAGTTGAAGTACCTGGACCACACCCTTATGTATCCTTCCCCCTCTGCACACCACACCCTCCCCCTCTGCACACCACACCCTCCCCCTCTGCACACCACACCCTCCCCCTGTGCACACCACACCCTCCCCCTCTGCACACCACACCCTCCCCCTGTGCACACCACACCCTCCCCCTCTGCACACCACACCCTCCCCCTGTGCACACCACACCCTCCTCCTGTGCACACCACACCCTCCCCCCTCTGCACACCACACCCTTCCCCTGTGCACACCACACCCTCCCCCCTCTGCACACCACACCCTCCCCCTGTGCACACCACACCCTCCCCCTCTGCACACCACACCCTCCCCCTGTGCACACCACACCCTCCTCCTGTGCACACCACACCCTCCCCCTCTGCACACCACACCCTCCCCCTGTGCACACCACACCCTCCCCCCTCTGCACACCACACCCTTCCCCTGTGCACACCACACCCTCCCCCCTCTGCTCACCACACCCTCCTCCTGTGCACACCACACCCTCCCCCCTCTGCACACCACACCCTTCCCCTGTGCACACCACACCCTCCCCCCTCTGCTCACCACACCCTTCCCCTGTGCACACCACACCCTCCCCCCTCTGCACACCACACCCTTCCCCTGTGCACACCACACCCTCCCCCCTCTGCACACCACACCCTTCCCCTGTGCACACCACACCCTCCCCCCTCTGCTCACCACACCCTTCCCCTGTGCACACCACACCCTCCCCCCTCTGCACACCACACCCTCCCCCCTCTGCACACCACACCCTCCCCCTGTGCACACCACACCCTCCCCCTGTGCACACCACACCCTTCCCCTGTGCAGACCACACCCTCCCCCCTCTGCACACCACACCCTCCCCCTGTGCACACCACACCCTCCCCCCTCTGCACACCACACCCTCCCCCTGTGCACACCACACCCTCCCCCTCTGCACACCACACCCTCCCCCTCTGCACACCACACCCTCCCCCTGTGCACACCACACCCTCCTCCTGTGCACACCACACCCTCCCCCCTCTGCACACCACACCCTCCCCCCTGTGCACACCACACCCTCCCCCCTCTGCTCACCACACCCTCCTCCTGTGCACACCACACCCTCCCCCCTCTGCACACCACACCCTTCCCCTGTGCACACCACACCCTCCCCCCTCTGCTCACCACACCCTTCCCCTGTGCACACCACACCCTCCCCCCTCTGCACACCACACCCTCCCCCCTCTGCACACCACACCCTCCCCCTGTGCACACCACACCCTTCCCCTGTGCACACCACACCCTTCCCCTGTGCACACCACACCCTCCCCCCTCTGCACACCACACCCTCCCCCCTCTGCACACCACACCCTTCCCCTGTGCAGACCACACCCTCCCCCCTCTGCACACCACACACACACCCCTCTGCACACCACACCCTCCCCCTGTGCACACCACACCCTCCCCCTGTGCACACCACACCCTTCCCCTGTGCAGACCACACCCTCCCCCCTCTGCACACCACACCCTCCCCCCTCTGCACACCACACCCTTCCCCTGTGCAGACCACACCCTCCCCCCTCTGCACACCACACCCTCCCCCCTCTGCACACCACACCCTTCCCCTGTGCACACCACACCCTTCCCCTGTGCAGACCACACCCTCCCCCCTCTGCACACCACACCCTTCCCCTGTGCAGACCACACCCTCCCCCCTCTGCACACCACACCCTTCCCCTGTGCACACCACACCCTTCCCCTGTGCAGACCACACCCTCCCCCCTCTGCACACCACACCCTTCCCCTGTGCAGACCACACCCTCCCCCCTCTGCACACCACACCCTCCCCCCTCTGCACACCACACCCTTCCCCTGTGCACACCACACCCTTCCCCTGTGCAGACCACACCCTCCCCCCTCTGCACACCACACCCTCCCCCCTCTGCACACCACACCCTCCTCCTGTGCACACCACACCCTCCCCCCTCTGCACACCACACCCTCCCCCCTCTGCACACCACACCCTTCCCCTGTGCAGACCACACCCTCCCCCCTCTGCACACCACACCCTCCCCCCTCTGCACACCACACCCTCCCCCCTCTGCACACCACACCCTCCCCCCTCTGCACACCACACCCTCCCCCTGTGCACACCACACCCTCCCCCCTCTGCACACCACACCCTCCCCCCTCTGCACACCACACCCTTCCCCTGTGCACACCACACCCTCCCCCCTCTGCACACCACACCCTCCCCCCTCTGCACACCACACCCTCCCCCTGTGCACACCACACCCTTCCCCTGTGCAGACCACACCCTCCCCCCTCTGCACACCACACCCTCCCCCCTCTGCACACCACACCCTCCCCCCTCTGCACACCACACCCTCCCCCCTCTGCCCACCCACAACACCTCATGCAGCACCCTAACTGCTAACTGCAGCCAGCCCTAACTCATCCAGCTGGCTCAAGACACACTTCTCAGTCCTGGGCACACATTTTGGTGAGATTTCACTGGACAAGGTCAACAAGTTCTTCAAACTTGTCAAGCCAGACCTTGAATCTGGCGACATTAACAAGTGGTTCATGGTGGGTGAGCTGAGAGTGTGGGTGAAAGGGATGGGTGAACTAAGGACGTGGCTGAGAGGGTGGGTGGGGCTCACTGGACCTTCCTATCCCCGCAGTACGCCAAGTCCTGTCTGCAACACGACACCACCATCAGCGATGCACTGACCTGGAAAGGCTTTGTCTCAGTCTACGACCATTTTGTGGACATGGAAGCCAAACAGGTGACCGTCCCTCACTGCCAGCAGTACAGTGCGTCTAAGGGTCTGTAGCTTCGTAATGTGCTGTGTCTTGTCATGTGATGTCATGTGATCCACGCTGCATCTGTTTGCAGCTGCTGGACCTGTTCAGCCAGTTTGCCAGGGAGCCCCAGGTGGGGATGACAGTGACAGAGTTCAGGAGGTTCCTGCTGGAAAGCCAGAAGGCAAGCCACGCGGCCTGACATTGACTTGCAGAACCTAGTTGTACCCTCCCCTGCCCCTCCCCTGCCCCTCCCCTGCCCCTCCCTTGCCCCCCCTGCCCCTCTCTTGCCCCTCCCCTGCCCCTCCCCTCCCGTTCCCTTGGCCCTCTCCTGCCCCTCCCTTGCCCCTCCCCTGCCCCTCCCCTGCCCCTCCCTTGCCCCCCCTGCCCCTCTCTTGCCCCTCCCCTGCCCCTCCCCTCCCGTTCCCTTGGCCCTCTCCTGCCCCTCCCTTGCCCCTCCCCTGCCCCTCACTTGCCCCTCCCCCTCTCCTGCCCCTCCTTGCTCAGTGGCCAGAGGAGAGCTGCTGTGAGCGCAAGTGCCGGAGACTGTTGGATGCCTACGACAGCCACCACACCCTCTACAAGGAGCGGATGGCGCGAGGGGCAGGGAAGTGCTCTCCGCTGCAGCTCTCACTGTACCTGTCCTTTCCTGGCTTCCTGAGGTGGGCATGGCATGTGTTCATGCTCCCTTGATGTGGGCAGGTGTGCAGTGTCCTGTAACCTTGCTTGCTCTGCCCAGCTTTGTGCGTGGAAAGGACAACCAGATCATCGCTCCAGAGCACGAGGAGGTGTACCAGGACATGACACGCCCCCTTGCGCACTACTTCATCAACTCCTCCCACAACACCTTCCTCGAGGGCCACCAATGGCGTGGCAACTCTTCCTACGATGCCTACATCCGGCCGCTCCTGCATGGAGTCAGGTGTCTGGAGATTGACTGCTGGGATGGTGGGTGGGGTCACTACTGTGGAGTGGGTGGGGCTGGTATTGTGGGCGGGGCTAGTGCTGTAAGTGGGGCTGGTGTGATGCACTGACTGTGTGCCATCTTGTTCACTTCAGATGAGGTGGGAGGGATTGTGGTCACGCATGGAGGAACACCCACTACACGCCTCTCCTTTCCTCGGGTGCTGAAGACCATCAAGGTACGTACAAGCTGATCAGCTGCTGCCGTGCCTGAGGTGGTTGGCTCATGCTTCACTTGTACCCCGGCCCTTCCTTCAGGAGTATGCGTTTGTTGCTTCTGAATACCCCCTCATCCTCTCCCTGGAGAACCACTGCAAAAAGGACAACAGAGTGCGTGGAAGCATGTCCACACTGTGCAGGGATGGGGCACAGCGCCGTATGGGAGGGGCGGGGCATAGTGCCTTGCGGGGTGGGGTACAGCACCATGCAGGGGTGGGGCACAGCACCATGGGGGGTGGGGCACAGCACCGTGGGGGTGGGGCACAGCACCATGGGGGTGGGGCACAGCACCATGCAGGGGGTGGGGCACAGCACCATGGGGGGGTACAGCACCATGAAGGGGGTGGGGCACAGAACCATGGGGGTGGGCACAGCACCATGTGGGGTGGGGCACAACATCATGGGGGGGGCACAGCACCATGGGGGGTGGGGCACAGCACCATGGGGGTGGGGCACAGCACCATGGAGGTGGGCACAGCACCATGGGGGTGGGGCACAGCACCATGGGGGGTGGGGCACAGCACCATGGGGGTGGGCACAGCACCATGGGGGGTGGGGCACAGCACCATGGGGGTGGGGCACAGCACCATGGGGCATGGGGTACAGCACCATGCAGGGGGTGGGGCACAGCTGTAGTTGTGTCAGCTTGTCTGTTTGTCTTTGTACAGAAGCGTATGGCCAAAATGCTGGAGGAGGAGTTTGGCCATCACTTAGTCAGTGAAGACCTGGAGTTATGGCAGAGGCGAGCCCACCTGCCCTCGCCTGCAGACCTCAAACACAAGATACTCCTAAAGGACAGCTTTCGCTACCAGAGGAGGGACCAAGATGGGGAATCACCTCCTCTGCCAGAGACACTCCCCTCACCTACTGGCCTATCTCCCCGCCTGTGCCCGGCTCAGCCCACAAGTGAACACCTGCCTGGTGCCGATCTGTCATTGCCGCCTGACATGTCTCTCTCTACCAGTCTATCTCCACATTTGTTTCAAGGTGTGCCTGAGTCTCATCTCCGACATAGGTCAGAGCCTCAGTTCCGAGGTGTGTCCGAGTCTCAGCTCCGAGGTGTGTCCGAGTCTCAGCTCCGAGGTGTGTCCGAGTCTCAGCTCCGAGGTGTGCCCGAGTCTCAGCTCCGAGGTGTGTCCGAGTCTCAGCTCCGAGGTGTGTCCAAGTCTCAGCTCCGAGGTGTGTCCGAGTCTCAGCTCCGAGGTGTGTCCAAGTCTCAGCCCCAAGGTGTGTTCGAGTCTCAGCCCCAAGGTGTGCCCAAGTCTCAGCCTGGAGGTGTGCGCACTGGTGTAACATTTGACATTCCAGAGACTACTGACTACTTCCGTACTCAGAAGCACCGACGGGTCAGTAGCAAGTAGTGTCTCTGTGTGCAGCTTGTGGTATGCAACCCCTCCCATGCACCTCACCTCTCTCTGCAGCAAGCTCGCACCTTCCATGGCTTGGTGGAGCACAGGTCCAGTGCAAGACCCATCTACGTTGGGCCCAGCCACCTGGCCCTGGACCGGTCCATCAGTGCCCCAACCTCGGAGTTAAGTGCTGAGGAGGAGGAGGAGCTGGACCCGCCAACAGTAGACAGCCAGCAGAACTTTGCATGGAACTTTCTTTCACGTTTCTCGCATGTGGATGAGGCACGGGCGAGGCTGGAGCGGCAGACAGAGGAGGAGCACATAGATGAGAAGGAAATGGTGTGTTGTGTGTGAGAGGAGGGGAGGGTAAGTGGCGGTGATCACCCGCTGCCGCCGGCCACTGCTACTCCTCAGGCTCAGGAGTTGACCAAGCTGGTGTACCTGCGGTCCCAGAAGATCAAGCCAGGCCAGCTCTGGGAGGAGGCCCACAACCTGCGGCCTTGTGAGATGCTCTCCTTTAAGGAGACTAGAGCCATAGATATCTGCAGGGATAACCCAGGAGGTGGGTGGGTGGGTCCCAGTGTCACCTGTGGACTGTCCGTCAGCCTTCCTGCTCCCTCCAGATCTGCTGCAGCTGAGCTCGCGCTGTCTCCTCCGCGTCTACCCCAAGGGCTATAGGATAGCCTCTGAGAACTACAACCCTATCCCGCTGTGGAACTATGGAATGCAGCTCGTGGCCCTGAACCACCAGACACCAGGTACGAGGGAGCAGTCTGTCATGTTGCATGGTCGGTCACACAAGTGTCACATGATGCAGCATATAGTGAATGGCATGTCACATGGCCTCCAACTGACACGTCACATGACCTTGCTTGTGCATCAGACATGTGTCTGCACATTAACCAAGGCAAGTTCAGACAGAATGGCTCCTGCGGCTACATACTAAAGCCCAAATGTCTGCAAGAGAGATCCCCAGCTGGTCAGTGGTGGGTCACTGCCCCTTGTTACGCCACCACTGACCATACTACTGTCCCCTTGTGTCTTCCAGACACCAGCCCCGCTCCCCACACAGCCATGCACTCTCTCGAAGGCAACGTGGTCAACTTGGGAATAAAGGTGGGACTCTGTTGGCCTGTGATAGCTCAACCGCTGACTCCGCCCCCTACTCCTCCCCAGTTTGTCAGTGGCCAGAATCTCTCTCCGAGCAGAGTGGATGTGGAGTCCTTTAAGATCTGGGTGGTGCTGAGCGGCATTGAACACGACAGCACATGTAACCTGGAGACCTTCCGCAAACTCAACACTGACACGCCCCCTCTGGTCAGTGTGTGCAGGCGACAATATCATTGCAACCCACACCCTCTAGCTGTGTGTGTGCGTTTCCTGTTTGCAGTTTGAAGCCAGGGGACAGGACATATCACTGACATTCTTCGACTTTCCAGAATGTGCCAAACTGTCCCACCCCCTCCTTTACCCAGAGATGGTAACTCCCAGCACACATACGTACGCATGCACACACATACGCACACACACATACGCACACACACACACACACACACACGTGCACACACACACACACACACACACACACACACACACACGTCTCAGTGTATGCCTTCCTCATCGCCTGCAGTGCATGTTGTATGTGCGTGTGGAGGTCCAGCCGGTGAGGTCCATGGGACGGAGACCCACTCCCATACTCTATGGACAAAATGCCATTCCGGTGGAGAGCCTCAGAGAAGGTGTGTCAAGACGTGTGTGTGTGTGTGTCTGCGTGTCAACATGCTGTGATCCCGGTTCCCTGTGTGCAGGTCTGCGGTTCCTCCCTCTGCGTGACAGTTGTGGCCACCTCATCCACCAATCAGGTTTCTTTGTGCTCATCTGCAAGACTGCCCTGAATCCAGGAAGAAGTGGGCTGGCATCGCAGACAACAGTCATTGGCAGGAATGGTCACTTGGACAACACATCAGAAGTGGTGGTGCAGAATGGGGGCCACGTGCAGGGGCTCAGTGATGAAATGAACTCGGATGACACAGACCAGACAGCTAGACAGAAGCGCATCTCCCGTCAGCACCCAATTGAGGGGCACAGTGATGAAAGGAACTCGGATGACACAGACCAGACAGCTAGACAGAAGCACATCTCCCGTCAATACCCAATTGAGGGGCACAGTGATGAAATGAACTCGGATGACACAGACCAGACAGCTAGACAGAAGCGCATCTCCCGTCAACACCCAATCGAGGAGCTCAGCATATCCTCAGAGTGCGTGGTGGTGGAGCTGCACTAGTCGGCAGGTCCACCGGTTCCCTCCTCACTCACTAACTTAGCTCATACATGTATCCTCATCACGTGTATTGTACAACCAGCACACACTCATATATTATTATATGTAATTATGTACATAATTATATAACAACACATACATATCAAACTTGTATAATGTAACAGTTGAAAGAGCTACATACTCCCAAGGATGCATGCAGTGGGCGTACTCTCTGTGCCCCTATCCCAGCCCCAGGGGGACAGCCTACTTGTTGGCAAACACTTTGGCCATCTGGTTGAGAGCACTGCCGGCCTTGAACCAGTCAATCTGGGCCTCGTTGTAGCTGTGAACCAGTTCAAACTGGTCAGAGCTGCCATCCTTGTGCTTGAGAACACAAGTGATGGGCTTGCCAGGGGCAAGGTCTTTCAGACCGATGAGGGAAACCCTGTCATTAGGGCGAACCTTGTCATAGTCTGCAGGGTCGCTGAATGTGAAGGGGAGCATCCCTTGTTTCTTCAGGTTGGTCTCTGCAGGGGGAGGACCCGGTCATTAGTGGTGCGTGGTCAGTGTACACAACAGACAACCCACCATGGATCCTGGCAAAGGACTTGACAATAACCGCAGCCCCTCCCAGGTGTCGGGGCTCCAGGGCAGCGTGCTCTCGGCTGCTCCCCTCACCATAGTTATGCTCCCCAAACACCACCCACGGCACGTTATTGGCCTGCAGGCACGGGACACTCAATGACTTGGCCCTCCCCTCCCCTCCCCTCCCCCCTCCTCCCCTCCTCCCCTCCCCTCCCCCCCTCCTCCCCTCCCCTCCTCACCTTGTAGTGCCTAGCGGTGTCAGGCACAGTCCCAAACTGCCCAGAGAGCTGGTTCCGAACACTGTTGGCCTTGTCATTCTCAGCATTGACCGCTCTGCAGGCAGTGTGTGTGTGTGTGTGATGTGATGTGCAGGCATTCTGTGTACCACAGCTTTAACTCACGCTATGAAGAGGTTGTTGGAGATGTTGTCCAAGTGACCTCGGTACTTGAGCCACTGCCCAGCAGCACTGCAGGGACAGGGGGTGTGGTGGGGTGGGGTGGGGTGGGGGAGGTTGGGGGAGGTGGAGTGTGGTGGGGGTGGGGTGTGGTGGGGTGTGGTGGGGTGGGGGAGGTTGGGAGGAGGTGGAGTGTGGTGGGGGTGGGGTAGGGTGGGGGAGGGTGGGGGAGGTGGAGGGTGTGGTGGGGGTGGGGTAGGGTGGGGGGAGGTGGATTGTGTGGTGGAAGGTGTGCAGGGGGTGTGGTGTGGTGAGCCCACCTGATGTGATCGGTGGTGCACTTGCCCTTGATCTGTGGGAGAGTGGGGCATTAATTGCCATAGCAACTGTGTGGGTGTGTGCTCCGCCACCCACCTTAATCAGTACGACGGCGTCCTCCAGGTCCCTGTTGTCCCATGGGCGGAACGGCTGCAGGAGCTGCAGTCGGTCACTGTTGGGGTCAACATCCACAGTGATAGCAGAGCCGTCCGGTGGAGGGACCTGGGATGGGTGGGTGGGTGGGTGGGGTGTGCTTACCACACACACGCAACACATCACAGACCGCTCACCTGGTAGGTGTCCTCACCAGGGTCAAATCCCTACACAGAATAATAAGAGTACGTTACCATGACAACAGCAGTGCTCCGCCCACCCAGTCCAGCCTCACCCTTGATGGCAGCTCATCTCCGTATGGAGGCTTGAGCTTGAACCGCTCTCCACTGGCTCCCACCAGCTCGTCTGTCAAAGGGTTGAAGTCCAGTGACCCTGCCAGGGCCAGGGCTGTCACGACCTGCAGTGTGAGGGAGAGAGAGGGAGGGAGAGAGAGGCAGGGTGGGGAGGGAGGATGTGGAGGAGCCAGGGAGGCAGGTGTGGAGGGGGCAAGAAGGGAGGGGGTGGAGGAGTGAGCAGGGAGGATGTGGAGGGGGGAGGTGGTGCCTCGAGCACACCTCTGGGGAGGCCACAAAGGCGTGTGTGCTGGGGTTGCCGTCGTTCCTCCCAGTGAAGTTGCGGTTGTAGGAGGACACAATGGTGTTCTTTTCTCCCTTCTCCACGTCCTGCCTCTTCCACTGCCCAATGCAGGGCCCACAGGCGTTGGCCAGCACAGTGCCCCCCAGGGCAGACAAGGGCTTGTCCTGCCAAGGAGGGAGGGAGCAAGTGATTAGTTTCTGAACTTCTACTGCAACCTCACCTTCCCTCCTGCAGCCCCGCCTTCCCTCCTGCAGCACCGCCCTTCCTCCTGCAGCCCCGCCCTCCTCCTGCAGCCCCGCCTTCCCTCCTGCAGCCCTGCCTTCCCTCCTGCAGCACCGCCCTTCCTCCTGCAGCCCCGCCTTCCATCCTGCAGCCCCGCCTACCCTTCTGCAGCCCCGCCTTCCCTCCTGCAGCCCCGCCTTCCCTCCTGCAGCCCCGCCTTCCCTCCTGCAGCCCCGCCTTCCCTCCTGCAGCACCGCCCTTCCTCCTGCAGCACCGCCCTTCCTCCTGCAGCACCGCCCACTCACCAACCCATCCCTCTCCATTGTGGCCCTGATCTGCTCCGACCCTGGTGTCACCACAAACTGTGACCTGGGTGGGCGGGACCAGACAGGCATTGTAACACCCTCCCCTCCTCCCACGGCACCCACACTGACTTGGCCTTGACTCCCTTCTCCAGGGCCTGCTTAGCAATGCTGGCGGAACGGGTCATGTCCTCGTACGAGCTGTTGGTGCAGCTGCCAATCAGCGCTGGGGGAGGGCAGACATGCTGGTGCTCTGCTCTCTCTCACACACGCATGCACGCACGCACGCACGCACATACTGTCTGTGCACCCTCACCGACTTTGATGTCTGTGGGCCAGCCCTTCTCCTTTGCCGCCCTGCCCACCTGGTCCAGGGTGTGGGCCAGGTCTGGTGTGAACGGGCCGTTGATGTGGGGCTCCAGCTGCATGTACAGACACACACCTCACCCACGGGTCACTGACCCAGCCCACGCCCACTCTAGATCCAACCTCGACCACACCAATAGGTCTCACCACACACCTCAGTCAGATTGATCTCCTCCAGACGGTCATACTCGGCCCCCTCATCTGGAACCAGCAGCTGCTGGTGCCGGGCTGCCAGGTCCGCCATGTCTGCCCGCCCGGTGGCTCTGAGGTACTTGGCCATGCGCTCGTTGAAGGGGAAGATTGAGGTGGTGGCACCAATCTCGGCACCCATGTTGCAGATGGTGGCCATGCCTGCAGCAGGACAGATGGGACGCACAAAGTGGTAACATACTGAAACCACAGTGTGTGTGTGTGTGTGTGTGTGTGTGTGTGTGTGTGTGTGTGTGTGTGTGTGTGTGTGTGTGTGTGTGTGTGTGTGTGTGTGTGTGTGTGTGTAGGTGTGTGCGTGTGTGTACCAGTGCAGGAGATAGACTCCACACCGGGGCCATGATATTCCACAATGGCTCCTGTTCCTCCAGCCACAGTTAGAATGTCTGCTACCTTGAGGATTACGTCTTTGGGGGCCGTCCATCCTCCCAGCTTGCCCACCAAACGCACACCAATAACCTGTGGGTGGTGAGACATGCTACTTACACACCCTCCCTCAGCAGCCCATATTCAAACAACTTACCTTCGGACACTTGAGCTCCCACGGCAGGCCAGCCATGACATCCACCGCATCAGCCCCTCCCACGCCAATACAGACCCCGCCCAGCCCACCCCCGTTGGGGGTGTGGCTGTCGGTGCCGATCAGCAGAACACCCGGGTATACATAGTTCTCCAGACAAATCTGCACACACGCACACGCATGCACACATGGCTAACCCGTGCCAGTGTTGCGCAAGGAGGTGTGGCTGGCCCCACCCACCTGATGGATGATACCACTGCCTGGATTCCAGAACCCGACGCCATACTTCTCAGCAGCAGTGGCAAGGAAGTTGTAGACCTCCTTGTTCATGTCCTTGGCTTGCTGCAGGTCCCTGGCACTGCCAACCTGAGCCTCAATCAGGTGGTCACAGTGGATGGTTGAGGGGACAGACACTCGCGACAGGCCACTGCTGATGAACTGCAGCATGGCCATCTGCATGCAGGAGCACGGTCCCGTGAGTCAGAGTGGTTGCAGGTGCTGCCTCGCTCACCTCCCTCACCTGAGCAGTGGCATCCTGCATGGCCACCCTGTCGGGGCGGAGCCTCAGGTAGGACACGCCCCTTTCAATTTCCTAAGCCGGGAAGCACAGGGGGGTAGTGCTCAATCAGCCAGTAAGCACTGCTCGCCGCCTGTAGCCCACCTGGCTGACAGGGTTGTCAAGGTGCCCGTACAACACCTTCTCACTCATGGTCAGAGGGCGGGCCAGGCGGTCTCGCACAACACTGAGGTTCTGCTCCAGCTTGGTATAGTCAATGTAGTTGCTTGGGTCAAACTTGCTCATCGCCACCTAAAGCCATTAACACCAGGAGTGAAGACCACGCCCTGCCACCCCGCCCCCACCTCACCTTCTGAGCAGCAACTGAAGACGCAGTGAGACTTCTTCTCAAATGACTCACTTGAGCCGGCAGTCTCCAGCCCTGGACGGTAAGAGGAAGAGAAACCAGTAGCAGCCCTCTCAAATAGACGGGGCTGTTGAAGGGCGGCTACAACAGAGCTGACCTGTCCTTTTACTCTAAGCATTTTGGGCCTTTCAGGTCAGTACCGAGGATGAAGGAGGGGTTTCCCCTAGCAACTGTGCAAGAAGCGCATGGGACACGATGGAGTGCCGCACTTTTATAGATGTCGCAAGAATGACGCAATACGCTGACATACTCGCGAGTAATGATGCAATTTTTACCTTTCTTATTAATTTTTTCTGTAGTTTCTTACTGAGCATGCGCACGTGCACGAACCTGTTGGCGGAAAATTTGAAGCCATGGAAAATGGCGATGACAAGTCCGAATACGTCCATTTCCGAGGACGTCTGTGCCATCATCTTGAGAGCAATAACAGAAAAACAAAAGGTCTGCGCGCCGCGCCAGGGAGAGAGGGAGGGGAGGTGTCCAGCAAGTCGAAAAGCTTAAATTTAATTCGTGTGTGCTGTAGCTTCATGCGCTCAACTGCTGCGTTTGCTCTCTGTGCATCCCGGCCAGGGTGGAGAGGGCTTGTACCGTTCTGTTGTTGACAACCTAGCCTCCTGTCTGGAGGAGGATGCAGCCGGTCAGCTGCTGTGGGTGCGCTCGCTGCAGGCGTGCGTGCACGTGCTGACCAAGGACGAGGACCTCCTAGTGGGCACAGCGCTGAGGTGACCCTCTGATGCACTCCACGCACACACGTGCACACACGTGAGACCAACCCACCCTGTGCAGGATGCCATGGCGACGGCACAGCCAAGTGGCTGTGGAGTACATTCACTTTATCAAGAGTTTGGTGGCCATCCAGACCTTCTATGTTCAGCCGTGCCTGCAGATGTTGGTCCGGCTGTTTGCATCACGTGAGTCTCTCACTGCTCTCCTCGCATGGCAGGTGTCAGTCTGTTCACCCACCGACCTTGACAGGGCCAGACGCAAGCACAGAAGAGCAAAGGGCCGTTCATCTCTGTTTAGAGGAGATTCTAGTTGCTATGCCAACGTGAGCCCACTAATACAGTGTGTTCAACGTTAGTCCTTCAGAAAGGGCTCTCCCTTCCTCCTCCTCCTCCCCTTCTCCTCCCTTCCTCCCTTCTTCCTCCTCCTCCCTTCCTCCTCCTCCTCCTTTACTCGCTTCTTCCTCCTCCTCCCTTCCTCCTCCTCCTCCTCCTTTACTCGCTTCTTCCTCCTCCTCCCTTCCTCCTCCTCCTCCTCCTCCTCCCTTCCTCCTCCTCCTCCTCCTCCTCCCTTCCTCCTCCTCCTCCTCCTCCTCCTCCTCCTCCTCCTCCTCCTCCATAGGGCTCCCCGATTTCTTGTTCAGCAGTTGGCAGCCAACATGCCGTACAAGGGTCGTCCAGCGGCTGTGCTGGAGCTCCACCTGCGCAGCCTGCTCCACGTCTCAGACTACCAGCCCAGGCTGCAGCGGGAGGTCCTGCGGCTGGCGGTGGAGGAGCTGGTGCAGCTCGACGTGGAGCTGCCCCGCCTTAGCCTTGAGCCACCCACTGCAGCTCACGACGGTGTTGAAGTGGGGGGAGGAATACTGCCCTTTGAACTGGACATGGTAGGCATGCCGTGCTGCTGGGAGGAGTGTGTGGGGCGTGACTTGCAGTGCCCCTCCCCCAGGATGATGTGCCACTCCCTGACGCTGATGTGAGGGCCCCCCTCCCCATGCCCGGGGGTTGCCCTGTGCTGCAAGTGGAGTATGCTGGCCGGTCAGGAATGGTGAACGAGACGGCTGACAAGATGGACACACTCATGCTGGTCTTCTTCGAGCACCTTTGGAGAGCCACACACAGAGAAGGTGAGCGGGGGAATCCCCTTGTGAAATCATGTGACTCGAGAACTACCCTTTCTCATGTGACTCTTGTGTGTCCTTCAGGTGACCTTGACATGGAGCAAGCTTCCCGAGTGTTTGGAGACATGCTGCAGGTTCGAGCAGTGCCTGTGAGGGCCCAGTGACCTCTGGTGACTACCTTTGTGCCTACAGGTGTTTGAGGAAGTGATCTTGGTGACCCACGGCTCCACACATGTCCAGTTCCTGCTCTTCTATCTCTGCTCTCTCAACTCGGTGAGCGGCATGAGGGGGAGACTGCATGTCTGCATGCTGACCCCTTTTCCTTCATTAGGACTTTGCCAAGAGTTTTCTGGACTCGCTGTGGGAGCAGTTTGCAAACCCCAACACACCCAGTGAGTTGTCCTGTCATGTTATGTTAAAAGACCCTCTGGACTCCTCCTGCTCATCTCCCTCAGCTGTGACACGGATCTCGTGTGTGGCCTACATGGCCAACTTTGTGGCTCGAGCTCAGTTTGTCTCCCTCAGGTCAGAAGCACTCTGCACACGCGCGTTTGTGTATGCGGTGGCGTGGTTTGTGTGTGTATGGAGGGTCACGACGTGCTGTACACATGTGTGCAGAATTGCCCAGGAGTGCCTGTCCGTCCTCACCCAGTGGGTCCACCAGTGAGTGCTCCGACTAGTGACTCGCCTCAGCTGTCTGTACGAGGGATTAGGTAGTGGACCGTCCTGTGTCTGCTCTCCCAGGTATATTGACAGTGTCAGTGAAGACCAGTTGAAGCCAGACGTCCATTGCCATGCTCCTTTCTACTCGGCCTGCCAGGTACAGTGTCTGGAGAGGGGGTGTGCCCGCCCTGCATGAGCAACTCCGCCCCCTCTGTACCCACCCCTGCAGGCTGTCTTCTACCTTGTCATATTTCGTCACAGGCAGCTTGCAGCAGTTCCCTCAGGCAGGCAGCACCACTCAGCGGGCAGGTGACCCCTCCAACTCACACTGACCCCTCGCTCCACCTCTGCCACTGCAGGCATTGACTTCCTGAAGAAGCTGCACCTTGATCGGGTCATCTCCACACGACTTAACCCACTCAAGGTAAGCCCTGTCCTTGGAGCCACTCTCATGTGCAGTGGTGTAGTGTCCCCCTCAGCCCTCCCCGCCCACTGCTTCCCTCCCCGCACACTGCTTGCCCTCCCCGCACACTGCTTGCCCTCCCCGCACACTGCTTCCCTCCCCACACACTGCTTGCCCTCCCCGCCCACTGCTTACCCTCCCCGCACACTGCTTGCCCTCCCCGCACACTGCTTGCCCTCCCTGCACACTGCTTGCCCTCCCCGCACACTGCTTGCCCTCCCCGCACACTGCTTACCCTCCCCGCACACTGCTTGCCATCCCCGCACACTGCTTGCCCTCCCCGCACACTGCTTGCCCTCCCCGCACACTGCTTGCCCTCCCCGCACACTGCTTGCCCTCCCCGCACACTGCTTCCCTCCCCGCACACTGCTTGCCCTTCCCGCACACTGCTTGCCCTCCCCGCACACTGCTTGCCCTCCCCGCACACTGCTTGCCCTCCCCGCACACTGCTTGCCCTCCCCGCACACTGCTTGCCCTCCCTGCACACTGCTTGCCCTCCCCGCACACTGCTTGCCCTCCCCGCACACTGCTTGCCCTCCCCGCCCACTGCTTGCCCTCCCCGCCCACTGCTTCCCTCCCCGCACACTGCTTGCCCTTCCCGCACACTGCTTGCCCTCCCCGCATACTGCTTGCCCTCCCCGCACACTGCTTGCCCTCCCCGCACACTGCTTGCCCTCCCCGCACACTGCTTGCCATCCCCGCACACTGCTTGCCCTCCCCGCACACTGCTTGCCCTCCCCGCACACTGCTTGCCCTCCCCGCACACTGCTTGCCCTCCCCGCCCACTGCTTCCCTCCCCGCACACTGCTTCCCTCCCTGCACACTGCTTGCCCTCCCTGCACACTGCAGCTCTGCCTACCAACAGTGGTGGAGAAGTTTGCCCAGATCACAAAGTGAGACCCACTCACTTATCCGCACAGTCTCTCTCATTGCTATTTGAACCCATGCAACAGGAGGCACCAGGTACAGTCTTAACCCCACCTCCCCCCTCCCCCAGGCAGTTGGAGGTAGTGTTTTGCTACAGCCTAATTGAGCGGAACAAGAGACTGGTGCTACAGGCCCCCGAGGTGTCCTCACTGCCGGAAGCGCAGAAGCTGCAGTCCCACCTCTCTGTTAGCAGTCTGTTGGACTGTTTCTTTCCCTTTGATCCCTACTGCTTGGCCAGGTGGGCGGGGCTAAGGGCGGGGCATGTGCACTATGTGGAGGCAATGTATGAAGACTTTTGTTCAAGGAAGGACTGTTGTGTGCAGGTCAGGGAGGTTCGTGTACCCGTTGTACACTAACTGGGAGGAGGAGGAGGAGGAGGAGGAGGGAGAGGAGGAGGGAGAGGAGGGACAGGGGAAGGTAGGCAGGGTGTAGTGTGCTGGCTGTGTGGCTGTGTGTAGTCTTTGCTGCTACTGCTGTAGGGAGTGGAATGCAGAAGACGCAGCTCCACTGACCTGGAAGAAAACTCGAACCATTCTCTATCCTCTCCTGTTTTGCATGGAAGCATGACCACAGACCACTGATTCTTCCTCTCTCAATGGTTCTTGTGCCAGTTTACGTGCTGCCTCCGGCAGTGAACTCTGTCACAGCAGTGCCTCCTTCCCCTTCCAGAATACAGTTTGCAGATACACAAGCCGCATTTGTGCACACACATTAATGTACACAAATTCACTATAATTATATATAACATGCTAAAGTGTTCGGAGTGGACCAGTAGTGGTAAGTAGGTCAACTTAAGTGTGAGGGAAGATTTGCTCCCAAGTGTGCGTGAGTGTGTGCTTGTGCAATTCAGTAGACAGCTGGATTAGGGTGAGTACTGAAGGCTGTCTGGTGTGTAAGTTTGTACTCCAACTTGGAGGGCGGAGTCTGAGCAAAATGGCGCTCGAAGGAGTTCTGGAGGCCATTTGTAGTTCGAAGAAACTTGACCGGGACAAAGGAATCAGCAGTCTGCGAGCGCTCATTGATGGCAGCACAGAGAAAGAGAAGTTGTTGGAGCAACTGGAGTCGCGTGTGCTGGATGTACTCAAGAAGAACGAGCGCTGGGAAAGCAGTCACGGATGCCTGATGGCTGCTTGCGCGCTTGTACAGCACGCCACAGTGCAGTTTAGCGAGGAGATATTGTCACTCCTCCCCACAATGCTGGAGGACAGAGAGCCGCGTGTTCGACAGGCTGCTGGCGAAGTGGCCGGTCAGCTGTGCAAATGGCGGGGGCGCGAGGCGTACCCGCGAGTGGAGAGGCTGGCAGTGGAGGGTATTCGGAGGAACCTCGAGCGAGACGAGGGCCTCCTGCGCGCCCAGGAAGCGCAGCCACTAGTGGCGAAGCTAACCGCTGGTCCTGGGTTGACTGGTGATGCGGCCAGTGTGTTCCATGAGTCAGCCGGTTGGAAGGGCCTTGAGACATACATGTATGCCTTTCAGCAAGCTGTGGAGGGGGGCGGGGCACTGGCGGGGGCGGGGACGGGGGAACTCTTGGACTTGCTGTTCATGGCACTCAAGCATCCAAACAGGTTTGTGCGAGAGATGGGATTCCGGACATTGGCAGTGGTGGTCTGTGTGCCTCTGGGGGATTCCCCGCGAGAACAACAGCCTGAGGTGCATGCACACTGGGCTCCTGTGGCACAACACCTTGCTGAGGGCCTGGCAGACAACTGGAGCCAGGTGAGGATGGCGGCTTCTGTGGCTGTGCGGCAGTTCCTGCTGCACCTGGATGAAGGGCAGGCTCGGGAGGAGCACTTTGCTGTCTTGTTGCCGGCCATGTGCCTCAATCGGCACTATGTGGCAGAAGGGGTGCGACTGTACTCACAGGAGACGTGGCGGCTGGTAATGGGTGCTGAGGGTATCCTGCAGACAGAGCGGTGCATCAAGCAGGTCGTGCAGTTTTATATGTCACAAACCCAGGCTGACAACCATGCTGTGCGGGAGGCAGCTTGCATGTGCGTGGCTGAGCTGGGCAAGAAGGTGGACAGGGCTGTCCTGCAACCATTTGTTTTGGATCTAATGCAGTGCCTTCTGGCGTGTTTCCAGGACGACAGCTGGCCAGTGCGAGATGCAACATGCTTAGCAACTGGCTGTTTTGTGGCCTGCTATCCTGACCAGTGCCAACCAGTCATGACGCAGGTGGTGGACCTGCTGTTGCACAACCTGGAAGACAGTATTGCTTCAGTGCGCCAGGGAGGTGCTGTGGCTCTGTCCCAGGTGTTGGGGGCATATCCAGGAGAGAAAGATGTCCTGCAGCGGGTGGTGGAGGAGGCTGGGCGACGCCTGCGGGGTGTGGCCAGCCAGCCTGCTGACGTCGACCCGAAGCACCCTGGCATTGACCCAAGCCCAGCTGTGTTTGGTGTAGTGAAGCGAGCCAAGGACAATGATGCGGCCGCGCACACAGACCAAACAATGTACTCTTGTGGTTCACTGGCTCCGCGAATGAAGCGTGGTGGGGGCTGTTTGGACCACACCTTCCAGAAGCTGTCTCAGCCTTGGGAGAAGGGGGAGGGGTGTGTCCATCTAGTGCGGGAGCTGTCAGCACTCAAAGAGGCATCACCGCACGTGGAGGTGCTTTTGCCGCTGGTGGCCAAGGCGGCTGAGCACCGGCACTACGTCCAGCACCATAGTCTGCTGGAGTCTGTCTTCAAGCAGCTCCCCAGCATTGCCCGCAACATGGGCAAGCGCGAGTTCAAGCGTCACTTGTCAGCATTCCTGGACCCCCTCTTCTACACCCTCAGCAGTGACAACGCTCTGGCCCAATCAGCTGCTGTGGAGTGCGTCCTTCAGCTCAGCTCTCTACTGGGCAGGATGATCCTCCGGGGCCGCGTGGAGCAGCACAGCCCCGCCTACCTTCAGGCACTCGATCGCGTGTACATGAATTTGAGCTAACAGTTACTATTTGATTCATACATGTTTGTTGAGCTCGTTCGGGTTAGCAGCCCGTGTGAGCTGTGCCCATTCAAAGCAAACAGTTGGACTCTTATAATTTGCATGACTAATATAATTAATTGCTTGAAGTCATTGTATTGAGAAATTGACAATTCATCAGATAGTGGTATGTTTCTAGATGCTTGGAAGCAGTCCTCTAGGGGGAGAGACCCCTGGTAGGCTACGAAGGGGAGGGCTAACTGTGCAGCATGCAGCCCACTTCTGCACGTTTCCTGGAGCCTTCACTTCGCTCATCTGGCACAGCGCAAGGAACGCAAAGAGGTCAGCCAGGGACAGAGTGTCGCCCACCAACCACTCGGCACTGCCCAGCCTTGCATTGAGCTGCCTCAGAAAGGCTGCCCGCTCCTTGGAGTTGCCATTGACAACCTGCTGCGTTGCTGCATCTAGCCAGGTGTCCACCTGGGCGGCGGCAGAAGGGCCCCTCCCCTCATAGAGCTCCTGGGCAAACAGGCGGGTGAGCAGTCGGAGAATGTTGGCCATGCCCGCCACTGGAACCTGGTTGGCAGAAACCATCATGGTTGGAGTAGGACAGATATCCTCTGGGTAGGGGTAGGGGATGGGGTGGAGGACAGTCACATGGCCAGCTGACACCGCACACCTGGTTTCGCCTCACCTCCCTTCCACACGACGGTCAGAGTGAGTTGTGGTGCTGTGTCACTCCCCTCTCCCTGGAGAACAGTCCTGTGGGCCTGGCTTGCCCGGTTAGCCACACTCGAGTGGACCAGTACGCGGTACCTGCACTTGACTGTCTTGCACAGGACCCTGAGGGAAGGCATTCCACTATAAGCAGCAGTACCACCACCTCAGCCTCTGCTGCAGGACTCACCGATAGATGGCGACAAGGGGAGCGGCACTCTCACTGAGTGGCAGGGACACGGCCACATCCACCATCCTAGCCTTGAGTGGGTCAAGGTTGGTCTCTGGCACACCCAGCCGTGTCCCGAGGTCCCTCAACCGCTCCATGGCTGCAGCCACATCTTGAGAGAGAGCCAGTTCAGCACGCTCCAGTTTGCTGAGCTGAGCCTCGCGTTGGAGCTTAAGCTGGAAGGGAAAGAGACAACTGACTAGGGCCTCAGACACTGCACCCTCACATTCCGGCAGCACCAAACCACTTGTAACACATGTCAGTAAGTGTGCAAGTCTACACTAAATTTATTAATTGTATTACTAGGAATAGAAGGACATTGTTAGATTACTGTAAGATATGAAGGCGTTCCGCTGATGTGTGCCTACAAAATAATTGAAGGAGTCCAATCCGGCCGCAGTGGTCTAGCAGATTGAGGCACCATGCTCGGGACAGCTGTGGACTCACATCGGGCCACCTGACGGTGAGGGGGTAGGTTGGGCTGGGCAAGACATACATGCAGTCGGGGAGGCGAATCTTCTGAACTGTGAAGTAGGGCTCGCAGGAGTACATCGGCCCTCTACTGGCATCCGCGGAAGCCATTTTTCGTCGGGGGAGGCCCTGTAATCACAGTCCTCGTTGCATTTGGAACTGGGAACGGGAATGGCCTGCCTGTCGGTTGCCGGCGCTGCGCAGCCCGGGCGCGCCATGATCCTCTTGAGCGGCTCGTGCCACAGCGAGCTCTCCAAGGAGGTGGCCAAGTCAGTGTCACTCTTTGTGGGCCCTTCGTGTGACCTCTGCTCATAACTTGTGCTAATATGATATTGGAGGGTGTTCAGCGCGTGTTTACGGGGAAAATTGTTTCCTGTCCTGGTTCTGAGAAGCTGTACTAGCGCAGCTGCTAAGAGACGTGCCAACGCTTGAAAACCAGGGCTGTGAAATAGAATGGACATAATTCCTCGAGTTGCTCCCTAATGCTGATTGCATAACATCACTTCCCTTGGCATTTGGTGCGAACACAATCTCATCTTGCCACTATGGTAGCTACTGTGAGTTTGGTTGCTCAATGTTGTCGAAACCGGATTAGATTGTCAAGTGTGTGAGACAGTGACATCCACCTTCACTAGTCCAAAGGAGGACCAGTGGAGGCTTTGCAACTATGCAGGTGTCTGGAAGCCGTTTCTCACAAAAGCACGGGACGAGGACCCCCGTTGATCGAGTTAGGGTTGTACTAGGGAGAGCAGCAGAAGCCTCCAATGCAGTGGCCTTGGGTGCAGTCTCAACACAGAGGAATGGGAGATTACTTTGGTCTCTGTGTAGCAACTATGTAGCACCGGTAGCCACAGTACCTGTGCCTCGTAGCCCTGTGTTGCTAGCACTGATGATGCAATGACAGTCGCTTGTTTCCGCCACTTGAAGGAGACATGTGTGTGTGCCTCGTTTGCTGGTTAACCTGTAGGCATGTTGGAACCCGTCTGACCAGCTCTGCTCCAACTGTGGACAATGACGGCTCCAGATGTGGAGGTGTGTGCTCCCTGCCCCCTGCAGTGGTGGGTGCTTCATACGTACTTCATCTTCTCTGCAGAAACTCGGATTGAGATAGCTGAATCTGTGAGAGGCAAGGATGTGTTCATCTTGCAGACTGGAGGGGGGTAGGTGGCTGGGACTGGAGGGGGGGCGTTGGTGGGACTGGAGGGGGAGTAGTTGGCTTGGACTGGAGGGTGTGGGGGGGGGGGGGTAGGTGGCTTGGACTGGAGGGGGGGGGGGGAGGGGTAGGTGGCTGGGACTGGAGGGGGGGTAGGTGGCTGGGACTGTGAGGGTCATGTGATGGTCTTGTGCTTGCTGCAGGCCGTCTGTTAACGACAGCCTGATGGAGCTCCTAATAATGGCCTATGCATGCAAGACCTCCAGTGCATCGCGTGTTATTGGTAGGTGCATGTGACTGCATTCTTCCCAGACCCTCCCCCACACCCCTCTCTGCAGTTCGCACCCTCCTAATCCCTCCCCGCCACTCTTGTCTCTCCTCCCCAGCTGTCATCCCGTACATGCCATACTCAAAGCAGAGCCGGATGCAGAAGAGGGGCTGCATTGTCGCCAAGCTGATGGCCACAATGCTGGCCAAGGCAGGTGTGTGCCCACCAGCACATGCTGGAGGGGGGCTGCAGGAGGAGGGGGAGGGGCTGTAGGAGGAGGGGAAGGGGCTGCAGGAGGGGGGGGCTGCAGGAGGAGGGGGGGACTGCAGGAGGAGGGGAAGGGACTGCAGGAGGAGGGGGAGGGGCTGCAGGAGTGGGGGCTGCAGGAGGGGGGCTGTGGCACATTGCAACACAGTGTGCGTCTCCCTGCAGGCATCTCCCATGTGCTGACAGTGGACCTGCACCACAAGGAGCTGCACGGCTTATTTGACATGCCAGTGGACAACCTAAGGGCCTCCCCCATTGTCATCAACTACATCAAACACGAAGTGAGGGCTGCTGAGGGGGCTGTAAAAGAGGAGGAAGTGATAGGTGAACCAAATCTCTCTCTGCTGTAGATCCCAGATTACCAGAATGCAGTGGTTGTTGCCAATGGTCCCTCAGCTGTCCAGAGGTACGTGCGGCTCAGCTTGGCCAGTTGTGGGTGGTGCCGCTGTGAGGTGGACATGCTCAGCTTGGCCAGTTGTGGGTGGTGCCGCTGTGAGGTGGACATGCTCAGCTGTAGCCTCCATGTGTGCTTGTCTTGTCTGCTGTCACTGCTGTCAGGGCCAACTCGTATGCTCAGCGGCTAAAGCTGCGACTGGCCGTGATCCACGGCAACACAAAGCAGGACTTGGTTGAAGACGGGAGGACCTCTCCGCCTCCTGAGGGCTCAGCTGGCTCCATGCTTCCCTCGCGCAGTCGCACCTCAGCCTCACAGTCAGGTACACTGAGCCTCACCCATTGATGGCTACACAATGCAGATATGTGTGTGTGTATGTGTGTGCGTCTGTGTGTGTGCATCTGTGTGTGAGCGTGTGTGTGTGTGCGTGTGTGTGTGTGCGTGTGCGTGTGCGTGTGTGTGCGTGTGTGTGTGTATGTGTGTGTGTGTGTGTGTGTGTGTGTGTGTGTGTGTGTGTGTGTGTGTGTGTGTGTGTGTGTGTGTGTGCATGTATACAGGTCTCTTTCAATCCATGGCCATGAACCTTGTTGGAGACGTCAACGGCCACATTGCCATTATTGTGGTGAGTGGCTGGACGCACCGTCTGGCTTCGAGCATGTCCCATGGTTCATTTGCACCCATGCCTGTCCCCACAGGACAATCTGATTGACGAAGTAGACTCCATTATCAATGCTGCTCAGTTTCTCAAGGAGAATGGAGCGTACAAGGTGTATGCAGTAGCCACGCACGGCATCCTGTCGCGGGACGCGCCAGAGCTGTTAGAGGAGTCACCAATAGAGGAGGTCGGTGAGACCCGGGCGCTTGTTGCGCTGGTGTAGTCTGGTTCGTCACCATGTCTGTCAGCCATCCGGGGGTGGGGTGGGGTGGGGTGGGGTGGGTTTCAATTAACCAAACATCTTTGTGTGGTCTTGGATAACCCTTCTGTTGGAGTACGAGTGGTTAGATACAGTCATTCAGCTGTCTGTACAAGGGATTATTACATGGATTGGATGCATGCAAGTACTGCATTGGAGACAAAGATCGGCTCAGCCTGCAGCAGTTGTTGTCCATGGGCAAATGACCTGTCAGTATCTTGACTCAGTGCCATGGGAAGAATCGGTCTTTGTACCTGTTGCCTATATTGCCTAGCCAAGGGGCGCCGCTTTGCGTAAGAAGCGTTTGCCTACGACTGTCTCCAGTTTCATCATTTCCAATTGAGAGCTCTTAGAATTATAACGAAACGCAACCAGTGTTATGGACTTTGCGCAGTTTACTCATTCTCCACCAGACCCTAGGAGGCAGAAACAAGAATGGCGGCTGGCAGGCAGGGTTGGGTACTAGACTAGTCTGTCGACTGTGTGCGGTGTGTGTCGCGGTGTGCTGTGTGCGGTGTGCATGGTGTGTGCTGTGTGTGTGCAGAGTGTCAGTGCTGGCCCCTCCCCCTACAGATCATTGTCACCAACACACTGCCCACCAGTGAACAGTCAGTGCGGTGCTCAAAGATTCGGACCATTGATGTTAGCATGTTGCTAGGTGAAGCCATCCGTAGAGTGCACTACGGAGAGTCCATGTCGTACCTCTTTGCCAATGTGCCCGGAGAGGACTGATGACATGCATGTCCTTCTCTTTTTAACTACACACGTTTGCAATAATTATGTCTCATGCAGCTGCGGGCCAATGGTGTGAAGACGTACAGTATAACGCCGTACCAAGTCTGCAGGGCTATGGGGTTCAGCTACCTAGAATAAGGTGATTACAACCATAGACAGGAGCAGTTGTATGTGCGGGTTGCGTAACCGCACAAAATGGCTGAAGTTGTCCATCGCAAATTGGAGGCCATGCTGCCAGAGCTGGAGGAGCTCCAGCGTGTGGGGCTCTTGTCACGGAGCGAGGTGCACGCCGTCGTACGAAAGCGGAGGACTTTCGAGTATCGCATGCTGCGCCGCCCCGCGGACAAGGAGGCCTTTCTGCAAGCGATACAGGTCCTGCCCGGCCCTGCGCCTGCGCTGCTGCCTCCAGCGAGCGCCCTTTACATGTGTGCCCCATCTCAATCCCTGCAGTACGAGTTGAACTTGGACATGTTGCGGGCGCACAGGAAGAAGGTTTGCTTGTGAAACCGGTCGAGGCGACATCTGTAGTTTCCAACCGTTGGTCTTGTCCCCATCCAGAAACATGGCGTTGTTGTGCGGCAAACGGAGGCTGACTATGCCTTCACCTCTCGAGTGCATGTGCTGTTCCAGCGTGTCCTCAGGAAGTTCAAGGGAGACCTGGCCCTGTGGCTACAGTACGTGGAGTTCTGCCAGCGTGTGGTTAGTTGGTTGGAGTGTAATGAGTGCCCTGTTGTTCAAATGGGAGGAGCATGGCCTGTTGTGGTCGGATGGAGTGTGAGGAGCATTGCCTGTTGTGGTTGGATGGAGTGTGAGGAGCATGGCCTGTTGTGGTCGGATGGAGTGTGAGGAGTGTGTCCTGTTGTGGTTGGATGGAGTGTGAGGAGCATGGCCTGTTGTGGTCGGATGGAGTGTGAGGAGTACGATATAGACCTGAGTGGCTAGGAAGACTCATATCGATCGATTCGTTGCACTAGCCAGAACACTGAAACAGTAATTCAGACGTTTCGGCAACCTACGGCTGCCTTCATCAGTGAATAATTGACACTTACAGGCACGCATGTAAAAATACAAAAGGGCAGTCAGACGATGATGTGGTCACGTGAGGTAACGCGCGAGTTTACCTAGATACCTGACATAACCTAAATAAAACAAAAAGAAAAGGGTGGTGGTGGTGATAAAACAAAAATAACAATAGGACACAACCTAGTACAATGTAATAAGTAACTACTAACTTAAAATTACAAAGAAACAAACAAAGAAATGAAAATAAAAGAAAATAAAGGAAGAAATGGGAAGATTAATAATAGTAACAACACAAAATGGGATTAGGCCAGATGGATGCACGGTCAGGACAGTAGTGCAGCATAGGACAGCCAGGACTCTATGCTGCACTACTGTCCTGACCGTGCATCCATCTGGCCTAATCCCATTTTTGTGTTGTTACTATTATTAATCTTCCCATTTCTTCCTTTATTTTCTTTTATTTTCATTTCTTTGTTTGTTTCTTTGTAATTTTAAGTTAGTAGTTACTTATTACATTGTACTAGGTTGTGTCCTATTGTTATTTTTGTTTTATCACCACCACCACCCTTTTCTTTTTGTTTTATTTAGGTTATGTTAGGTATCTAGGTAAACTCGCGCGTTACCTCACGTGACCACATCATCGTCTGACTACCCTTTTGTATTTTTACATGCGTGCCTGTAAGTGTCAATTATTCACTGATGAAGGCAGCCGTAGGTTGCCGAAACGTCTGAATTACTGTTTCAGTGTTCTGGCTAGTGCAACGAATCGATCGATAGTGTGAGGAGTGTGTCCTGTTGGTTGTGTGTGCAGAAGCACGACCTTGCCCTGGGGCGTGTGTTGGCCCAGGCACTTGCTGTGCACCCGTCTGCTTCTGGTCTCTGGGTCCTCGCTGCCAGGACCCAGATGGAGCAAAACAGGGACATTGCTGCTGCAAGGTATGTCTCGTGCATGGCTGTCACATGTGTTCCCCAGCCTTACAGTGTTGTTCCGGCAGGTCCCTGCTGCAGCGAGGGATCAGGAGCAACCCCCAGTCACATCACCTCTGGCATGAGGCCTTTCGTCTCGAGCTCCTTCATGTGGACAAACTTCAGCGCCGGCAGGAGGTCCTCGGACTGGAAGGAGAAGTGTGTGTGTGTGTGTGTGTGTGTGTGTCTGTATGTCTTGTGTCTGTGGACATGCAGCCAGCTTGCACTGGGGTGTGTCTGTTTTTTCTCCTGCGACAGGAAGCAGCTTCAGCGTCTGATGCATTTATGCTGCACCAAACAGCATCTGCAGTGTACCGCCAGGCAGCCACCACCATCCCAGGTGGGCCAGCTGGTTGGGTGGGCCAGCTGGAAGGGGTTGGGCTCTCGGTAGGGGGGGGGTGGGGGAGCATGGACGTACTTTCTGATCTGTTGGGGCCCTTAGGTAATGTTCAGTTTCGGCTTAAGTTCCTGTCAGTTTTGGATGAGTTTGATGAAGTGGAACGTGTGAAAGAGGAAGTGTACCAAAGGTGTGTGGTGGTGTGCTGGGATGTTGTGGTGTGTGATGGTGACAATGTGCTTGGGTTTGCCAATACAGTCTCTCCAGGGACTTTCCCAATAGTCCGGAAGGCAGGGAGGCAATTGTCCTGAGGCCGTTGCGTGGGCAGGACCTTAGCTCCCTGGACAGTGAGTGGTGGGAGCTGATGGGGTTGTGGGGAAAGGTGTGGTGGTCAACCCTTGACTGCAGGTGTGGTTGCAAGTGACTTGTGCGACCAAGTGGAGGCTGGCTACCGAGAGGCTCTCACTGCCATGACAGAGAATAGAGGTGGGCCACTTCTCCCGATTGAGTGTTGGAGTGTGTACCTGGACAGCCCTGGCACCACTGCAGGTGATATGTGGGCTCTGTACATCAAGTGGCGAATAGAGAAGCTACCATGGCAACCATCCTGTGAAGTTAGCTGGGGGGAATCCCTCCATGGTGGTGGTGTTGTCACTGTATGCCCCACCCACAGGTGATGCAGGTGTGCCTGGAAGCGTCTCAGGACAAGCAAGCCACTGAAGACCTGCTGGTCCTGTGTGTGAGTTGGTGGACGGGTGGTCTGCATGGCCTGCACTTGCCGATGGGTGCGTGTTTGCTGACACTGACTGGCAGATTGAAACCTGCCAACGGAGTGGGTTGGAACAGTCACAGCTGGAAGACCTCTGTTGCCTAGCAACAGGATCCTTCCCACACAGTGGTCCCCTCTGGCTGTTGCGCCTGAAGTGCTGTGCCTGTAGGGTGGGGGCGGAGTCTGAGGGGGTGGTGGCCTTGTTCCGGCAGTCAGTGCAGCTGGTGCCAGTGAGTTCCTCGTTGTCTGCTGACACTGGGGGCAAGGTCCACCTCTGGCACTGTCCAGTCCTGTGTAGAGCTGTGGGAGATGTGGTTCCAGTTCCACGCTGCGAGCTCCCTGTCTTTGAAGGAGGTGGTAGAGGTACGTACGTAGGTGTGCGTGAGGAGGCAGATGTACGAAGGGTTGGATCACTGTCCCTCCCACGCCCAGCTTGCCAGGCAATGTGTCCATGAGCCAGTGCGTGTCCGGGTGAGTGTGATGTATCTGGAGTGGTCCCTTCTTTCAGAGGGAATTGCAGCTACCAGGAGGACATACCAGAAGTGAGTGGACCATGTACTGGCATGGGCTGGACTGGACTGGACTTGGTATGTAGGCCCTCTCGGTTCCTATCCCTCCGTGTGTGCAGGTGGTTGGCCGGCTCTCAGGTGGACCTGGCCGTGATCCAGTGCTGTGCCACGTTGGAGCAAGGAGAGGACTTGCCTGATGCCAAGCAGATCCGCCACCTCTATGAGAGGGCCGTGAGGGACCATGGCAGGGCCAACCCAGGTGGGCTGCCTGGTGGGGTGCAGTAGATGAGTACCGACCCATCCCACCCCCCGCCCACCGGCAGGTCTCTGGCTGAGCTACATTCGGAGCGAGCTGTGTCTGGGACCAGAGAATGCTGCTGGTGTGACAATGCTGTACTGGAGGGCCAAGTGCGAGCTGGAGAGGGGGCTGGTGGAGGAGTTCGCTGCCCAGTACTCCTTGCTGCTGCAGACAGCTTCAGAACAGGGCCAAACGGGCACTAGCTAGCAGTGAAGTAATACAATGCAGGGCTGAATAATTAATCAATGAAGTACATGAGTTGCAAACTAAGGAGCTTCTGGCCCGTCTGTGGGAAATTCCCATTCCAAAATAGCAGAGTCAGTTGTACAAATGGCTGTCCCAGTTTTCAGAGCAGAAACATTAGTGAGTTGCCCTGGGATGCCCCTGTAAGTCCACGTCTGTCCTGTGTCACAGTCAATCAAAGCCAAGACCCCTGGGGGGTGGGGGGGTGGAGGTGAGGGGAGCGGTCAATGCAATGCTCGTAACCTACGTAACACGACATATACTAACCATTTCCAGCGGCCACCATGGAGGCGTCATGTGACACATCAAAGTTGCACACATTGAGCTCAACTGGAGTAGTTTGGACCAGCTGTGGTAGTTGGAGAGGCAGAGGCAGCAAAGGCAGGCAGTCACCTCACAGCCTTGTAGCATGTCTGCCTGTCACCTGACCTTGCGGTGGGAGATGCTGTAGGTGTTGAGGACTGAGGCGGCAGAGTCTGAGCCACCTGGCGCGGTGTACAGCACCAGGTCAGCATCCAGTGGGCTAAACCGGGCCACCTGCAGCAACACGGGGGAGGGGTGGGTGGGTGGAACAGGGTACCAGCAGGGGTGGGTGGGGGTGGACAGGGCACCCAGGCTCACCGAGGGCTGTCCCGTGGTGGGATGGGCCAGCCAGTCAACCAAGACATGGATATTCTCTAGCCAGCGAGACCCCCAAATACTGTGGCGGCCATCTTGGCTTGACACCATCCATATTTGCACTGGTTGGGGTCCACACGAGGGCAACTGCACAGCAGGGTAGCTACTGTACACTAGAACAGTATGTGTGCATGCGTATGTGTGTGCGTGTCTTACATGTAGCGTGTGCTGTGAGGCACTGATTCCAGTGACTGGGCTCCCCTTGTGGTCCGAGATCATGGCAAGGCAGATTCCAGATGTTGTGCTACTCACTGCAACTACTCCCCCAGCACATCCAGACAGCACCCGGGTCCCTGGGCAGGGCGGAGATGGAGGAGAGTAGCGAACTGCATGTGCTATGAGCTGCGAGCACTCTCACCATCAGTGGAGTAGCGCACGCTGGTGACTGAGCAGTTGTGAGGTTGCATTTTCCCTCTCCTGGACATGTGTCTGCTGTCGAATGTCCTCAGGCACCCGTCAGAGTAGCCCACGGTGCAGCTCACTTTACCGGGCTTACTCCTCGGACTGACATCCACACAGGTGGGCATCTGCACAGAGGGACTGGGCTGGCTCACTGGGCTGGGGCTGCTGTGGCAAGATCGTGCATGCCCCTACCTCACCTTGGCTGGAGTGCAGAAGGATGCCAACAGTGCAAGTGGGAGGCACCACAGAGACACAGATCCATCAGCACAGGTGGTGGCCAGGGAGTTCCCCCAGGTGGCACATGATGTAATCTTTAAGTTTGGAGTAGACTGTAATTGTATCACACGACTCCGTGCCAGACTCTTCAGTGACTCACCACGTCAGAGTGTCCACTGACCAACTTGACACACGCTGACTCTCCCCAATTGACATAGTGCACAGAGCCCTGGGCAGTGCCTACCAAACCCTGCATAGGACACACAGTGTACCCCTCACTGCTCTGTACAGAGCACAGACACACCCCTCACTGCCCTGTACAGAGCACAGACACACCCCTCACTGCTCTGTACAGAGCACAGACACACCCCTCACTGCTCTGTACAGAGCACAGACACACCCCTCACTGCTCTGTACAGAGCACAGACACACCCCTCACTGCCCTGTACAGAGCACAGACACACCCCTCACTGCCCTGTACAGAGCACAGACACACCCCTCACTGCCCTGTACAGAGCACAGACACACCCCTCACTGCCCTGTACAGAGCACAGACACACCCCTCACTGCCCTGTACAGAGCACAGACACACCCCTCACTGCCCTGTACAGAGCACAGACACACCCCTCACTGCCCTGTACAGAGCACAGACACACCCCTCACTGCTCTGTACAGAGCACAGACACACCCCTCACTGGTCTGTGCAGAGCACAGACACACGCCTCACTGCTCTGTACAGAGCACAGACACACCCCTCACTGCTCTGTACAGAGCACAGACACACCCCTCACTGCCCTGTACAGAGCACAGACACACCCCTCACTGCCCTGTACAGAGCACAGACACACCCCTCACTGCCCTGTACAGAGCACAGACACACCCCTCACAGGTCTGTACAGAGCACAGACACACCCCTCACTGCTCTGTACAGAGCACAGACACACCCCTCACTGCTCTGTACAGAGCACAGACACACCCCTCACTGCCCTGTACAGAGCACAGACACACCCCTCACTGCCCTGTACAGAGCACAGACACACCCCTCACTGCCCTGTACAGAGCACAGACACACCCCTCACTGGTCTGTACAGAGCACAGACACACCCCTCACTGCCCTGTACAGAGCACAGACACACCCCTCACTGGTCTGTACAGAGCACAGACACACCCCTCACTGCCCTGTACAGAGCACAGACACACCCCTCACTGGTCTGTACAGAGCACAGACACACCCCTCACTGCTCTGTACAGAGCACAGACACACCCCTCACTGCTCTGTACAGAGCACAGACACACCCCTCACTGCCCTGTACAGAGCACAGACACACCCCTCACTGCCCTGTACAGAGCACAGACACACCCCTCACTGCCCTGTACAGAGCACAGACACACCCCTCACTGCTCTGTGCAGAGCACAGACACACCCCTCACTGGTCTGTGCAGAGCACAGACACACCCCTCACTGGTCTGTGCAGGACAGACACACCCCTCACTGGTCTGTGCAGAGCACAGACACACCCCTCACTGGTCTGTACAGAGCACAGACACACCCCTCACTGGTCTGTACAGAGCACAGACACACCCCTCACTGGTCTGTACAGAGCACAAACACACCCCTCACTGGTCTGTACAGAGCACAGACACACCCCTCACACTACCACTCACTGTCCACCACATGGGTGGAAGGAATACCATTTCTCCTTTGTCCTCAAAGCTTGTGCAAGAGATGGTGTTATCCAACTGAAGTGACCGGCATCGAATGACTTTGAGTACATTGCTAGGTATGTATGTACATATGCACACAAGAGAAGAATGACCACAAGTGACAGCCATTGAACCACACCACATACCACACCACCCCTCACCACACCACCCCTCACCTCATCCCGACACCCCTCACCTCATCCCGACACCCCTCACCACACCACCCCTCACCACACCACACCACACCTCATCCCAACACCCCTCACCTCATCCCGACACCCCTCACCACACCACCCCTCACCACACCACCCCTCACCTCATCCCAACACCCCTCACCCTGGAGCATCCTTGACGTCCCACAAGTCCAGAGCCCCGCCCACTGCCCCTGTCACTAGGAATTCCCCTGCCCAGGACAGCGTTGTCACAGCAGCTGTTGTGCAAGCACACCAGTGGAAGAGACAGGTCTTCTTTGCACTGCTCCAAACACACACCTCACCTGGGGAGGGGGGGAGGGACCCAGTGGACCTGCACCGTACAACACACTTCAGCACTCTGTGCTGTCCGTACAGACACACCAGAGGAAGAAGCCACAAAGAGCTTTGAGCCAGGGCCATATGCTTCAGCAGTGAACTCTGAGGCTTTGCTGCCCTGCAGAACAGACAGACCTGGTTACACTGCGATCGCTCTCACTACACCCTCACCCCCACTGCACCCTCTCCCCTAACTGCACCCCCCTCACTGCACCCTCCTCACTGCATCCTCCACCCTCACTGCACCCTCCCCCCCACTGCACCCTCCCCCCTCACTGCACCCCCCTCACTGCATCCTCCACCCTCACTGCATCCTCCCCCCCACTGCACCCTCCCCCCTCACTGCACCCCCACCCAGTGCCACCTCTGTGTGCAGTAGCTCCTGTGGCACTGGGACGTGGCTGGCCTGCAGCTCGCTTGATCTGCACGATGGTCTCTCTAGCAAGGTCCAGAAGGAGAGGTGAGGCCCCGCCCCAACGGAGGCAAGCTTGTTGGCAGAGAATGTGTCCCAGGCCAGGTCCAGTGTGTCTGCGTGCACCTCTGCCGCTGCCAACAGTGAGTACCCTGCTGTGCGCCACACAGCTAGCCATCCGCCGCTGGCACCCCCTGCACAAGGGGAGAGGGAGTGGAGCTGCACCAGCTATAAGGTCTGTCTGGGGCTGCTCACCCACCAACAGAAGCAAGGAATCTGTCGTCCCTGGAGTAAGCCAGGTTGGAGACAACTCCATCATGGAAGCGCAGCTGGCCTCTGCACGTCAAGGAAGGCACATCCCAAATCAGCACCTCTCCCCCACTGGCAGCGGCTGATGCAAGGGTCTTGCCATCGCTCTGCAGTGCCACGGCAGACACAGGTCTGCTGTGACCTATCAGGTGGCCCTGGGGGGATGTGGAGAAGTGGTCCAGCACCACCACACTGCCGGAGGAGTAAGCCATGAACCCTGGGCGGCGGGAGAAAGAGGAAACACAAGTGACATATCACACATGTGGTCAGCCAAGCACACTGACCTCTGAGTGGGTGCCAGACGAGGTTGTGGCGATGACCGCCACTGTATCCCACCACTGACTTGAGACAGACTGGGCCCCCCACCTGGGATGGCGGGCCTGGCACAAGCGAAGGAGGGCTAGAGACAGGCAGGGCTGACTGGGTGCGTGGGTTGTCACTCGTGCCGGGATTAGCTCCGTTGACTATTTTCATTCTAGACCCTCTGTCCCTTTCCTCAGAAGGCGTGTCTCCCATCCCAGGCACTCCTTCACCTTCCTTTGATGCACACACTCCCCTTTCAGACGCACTGTCTTCCTCCTCAGACACACCATCTTCCTTCTCAGACGCACTGCCCCCCTCCTCAGACGCACTGCCCCCCTCCTCAGACGCACTGCCCCTCTCCTCAGATGAGCAGTGCGCTGTCCGGTGCAGGCTAACAGGGGTCTCTTGAGTGCTGCTTGCTTCCGAGGAGCGACCCGTGCTAGCAGTGAGCTCAGAAGAGATGGACAGGAGCGGTGTGCGTTCCAGGTCAGGGCCAATGTGTGAGACTGTTTGAAGAGGTGTGGGGGCTGCAACAGTGGAGAGGGGTCGGGTGTACTGGGCAGGAGACGGGGCATGCCTCCGAGGCAGTAAGGACGTGAGGTCATCTGCACCACTGCTGGGAGCACCAGGGAGAGCAACATGACACACTATGTACAGTGCCAACACGTGAAGTGTCCTCACCGCATTGTAACGTTGCTTCCTTGGTACAACCAGAAGCAGATAGACTCAGCCACTGTAACACACACTCTGCCAGCAATGAGTATCTGGGCCACCTCTTCAGAGTGGCCAAGGTACACCTGTTGAGGGAGATGTAAGCAGTAGAAGTATTTGAGACAGTACTTGAGCTCACATGTTCAGGCCATACCTGAGGCGTGAGAGGCTTCCCCGAGCTGTAGTCCCAGATTTTAATGCAGCGGTCGCCTGCTGTCAGCAGGTGTGCACCATTTGGGGTGATACACATACAGGAGCATGTAGTGTTGTGCAGGTGGGGCACCTGTAGAAAGTGTGTACTTGGTGGGTTGGCAGGGGCAGCAACGGGGAGTAGTGGTGGTTGGAGGGGCAGCAATGGAATGGCTGGGAACGGTTGTGCACTACAAAAAGCTAACTACGCAGCACACACCTTGCTGGTCAGTGCTCCTGTGTCTGCACTGAACTTGAGCAGGGCTCCACACAGTGTCAGGACCAGCAGGGAGGAGTCGGGGGTGAAGCACAAGGACACGGCATGGTCGCTGGGATCACTCCTGCTGGCCACCGCAGTTATGTCTAGACACAGCACCTGGATTGGACAGAGGTACAGCCGTTGGGAGGGACTGACAGCTGCAAAGACCAGGACAAGTTTAGTGCACATTCTCTCACCTCCTGAAGGTCTGCAGCATCCAACACGGACACAGTGCTGTCAGTAGCAGCAATTACCGCTACTCTGAATCCACCACTTTCCAGAGCCAAGGCTTTCACCCCAGGCTTGCCAGAGATCGCATCTCTCATCACCTTCACAAGTGAGTGCGTCGGGACAGTTGCATCATAGACTGCTAAACAGCCACTCGCAGAAGTGCTGTACAGGTGTTCACCATTTGGAGCATACACCACTATGCTCCGTTGAGAGGTGAGGTGCCTGGGGGGTGAGGGTGGAGGGGGAGGGGACGTTCTGCAAGGTATGTTTCTGGCCCTCTCGGCCAGACCTCTCACTTGTGCTCAGCAGCTAAAGAAGATGAGTCCAATTTGAAAACTCGCATAGCACCAGACTGGTATCCAACGGCAACCAGTGGTGCCACAGGGTGAATGTCAACTGTTGTAGGAGTGTCCTCAGCCACACGAAACTCATGTGTTTGGCTTCCATTCTCAACCTGCCATACCCGCACTGACTGGTCCATCCCTACTGTGGCAAGTTGTCTGCCACTGCTGTGAAGGGAGCCACCGACCACCTTCCCCGCATGTGATCTCATCAGGACCGAATATGCTTTACTGGAAGCATCCAACATACCCAGTGTCCCCTACAGAGCGAGGGAGCAGTCTGGCTTCACTTTCCACCACACCGTCCCTCGTACTCACTCACAGCTTGTGTGGCTGTCAGAACAGTCATACCATCCAGCGAGACATCGAGGGACGTAATGGGTGCATCGTGGTGTGCTTCCAGGAGCACTTTTGAGAAATCTGCAGGCCAGACACAGAGGGACCCGTCCTCATGGCCACTCACAGCAAAGCACTCATGGACCTGCAGGGAGAACAGCCCAGCACAGAGACCTGGCGGCGCATGCAGCGGCATCACGCTGGCAGTCCCCATCTCCACTCTGACCTTGAGACAGGTGACTCCAATTGGGGCAGTGGGCAGGGACAGCTGCCACACACGGCCGACAGACATGTTGTCGCAGTCCACATCCAGCACAATTCCATTATCAGTGCAGGCAAGTCTGTGGAACCAGCCGCATACATACATAACACAGCCACTCAGCCCACACACTCACACACGTGCCTCTCCTGGCTACCACACAGGACACTCACACACGTGCCTCCCCTGGCTACCACACAGGACACTCACACACGTGCCTCCCCTGGCTACCACACAGGACACTCACACACGTGCCTCCCCTGGCTACCACACAGGACACCCACACACGTGCCTCCCCTGGCTACCACACAGGACACTCACACACGTGCCTCCCCTGGCTACCACACAGGACACTCACACACGTGCCTCCCCTGGCTACCACACAGGACACTCACACACGTGCCTCCCCTGGCTACCACACAGGACACTCACACACGTGCCTCCCCTGGCTACCACACAGGACACTCACACACGTGCCTCCCCTGGCTACCACACAGGACACTCACACACGTGCCTCTCCTGGCTACCACACAGGACACTCACACACGTGCCTCCCCTGGCTACCACACAGGACACTCACACACGTGCCTCCCCTGGCTACCACACAGGACACTCACACACGTGCCTCCCCTGACTACCACACAGGACACTCACACATGTGCCTCTCCTGACTACCACACAGGACACCCACACACGTGCCTCCCCTGGCTACCACACAGGACACTCACACACGTGCCTCCCCTGGCTACCACACAGGACACTCACACACGTGCCTCCCCTGCACTGCCCACATCTCCCTCTGAAAAAGACACGTCAGTGAAAAGGAGGTGGTGGTGGTGGCCCAGGTCCACCGGACAGGACTTGAGGGACTTCCCCTTTAAGCGCCACAGCCTGATGTTACTCTGACCACAGGAGACCATTCTGGAGGACGGCCAACACAGTCCATGTCACACAACATGTGTGTACGTACGTATGTACGTAAGTGCAAGATCCAGTGCTATATATGTACGTACAGACTGCAAGGGAGCAACGAACAAATTGTGGTACTGAAGGGAATGGAGTGCACGTCACCTTGAGCAGTCAGAGGAGAGCTGCATTCGTCTGATGGACACATCGGTGTGAGCCTGTGCCGCCACTCGCACCTCCCCAGACATGATAATGGCCGATGTGTCCCACATCACCACGCTGCCCCGTCCTTGACGGTCACTACCCACTCCGAGCAGGACGGAGCCGCTGGGAGACAGCCTGAAGAGGACACGCATGGACACAGCGGCCTGCGACCCATGTGGGTGACAGTCACACAAATCTATCAAGGAGCATACCTTAGTTCATGCAGTCCTGAGTGGTGTGCCTTGAAAAGAGCAAGGCACCGTGCAGTGAAAAACTGCCACACCCTCACTACAGCCTGTGCCCCGCCCTGCCCAGATGCCAGCAGGCCAGAGGTGCTCAGCGCCAGAGACGAAACCTGAATTCCAGCGACACATAACATCAACAAGAAAATGCAGTGTCCTGTCCCTATCAAACCTTGTCGCTATGCCCTGCAAAGAATCGTTGTCTTCTGCTGGCAGTCTCCAGAGCAACCACGGTGCAGTGGCTGGCAAACACTGCCTCCTTGCCATCTGCTGAGAAGAGGACAGGGCAGCAAGCGTGATCATCCAACAGCCCCACAATTCGCTCCAGTTGCAAGAGAGACCCATCCTGCAGCAAAGCACAAACACACATACACGCACTGCACACTGGCCCGCTACCTGACTGGCTGCATGCTCACACTGGTGCTCGGCTGCCGCTCCGGCCCGTGGCGGGTTATGAAAACTTGTCTGGTACTGGCTGGAGCTTTGGGAGGAGGTACGCCTAGTCCTTGCTTGGCCGTCTCACTGAGATTGTTGGTGGTGGTGCTACCACTGTTTTTCTTGTGTGGTGGGCTGGTTACTGTGACGGTGGGAGGGTGCTCTGGTCTCACTGCTGTTGGATGCAGTGGGCTATGGAGCTGCATGGCCCGACCGGCTGGCCTCACACTAGTGCCAGGCTTGCAGGATAATCCCGGCTGCTTTGCAGGGAAGATGGAGTAATTGTAGCGATCAGAGAAACTAGCTCCTTTAGGCAAAAAGAGACTCATCTCACGAGGCAAGGGTTCAGTTGCAAAGGTGCAGGGCTGACCCTCCTGGTGATGTGGGCTGTACTCTTGGTTGCTAGTGAATACGCCCTTGATGAGGACATTGGCACACACCTTGACACCCTTCAGACACATGTAGGTGCGGTTGAAGAAAGTGGCCAGGGCACTCTGCAGGTCTACTGTCAGAAGTGCCCACCGTGGGCTGGGCTCCGTGCTGCCACTGGAGCAAGACGCAAAGGGAAACTGAAGCCACGTGCTGGTAGACTTGACTTCCTTGAAGAGGTTGGAGAAGGAGACGCGCACGGCCACACCCTCTCGCGTGCCCGCCTCCATGTGGACAACGAAGTACTTGGCAGCCATTGGCTTGAACAGGAAGTAGACATACCGTCCGGTGAGGCCCAGCGAGTGAGCGCCCGCCTTCGGGACTTGCACGTAGTTTACTGCAGGCACGGCCCCGGAAATGCGGTGTACCGTGGACCTGATGTCACGATCCTGCAAGGGACCATCCATCAGATGCACATGATCAAGTACCACAGCCCCCCCCCCCTAGTGAAGCATTGTCCACGTGGCACGTGTGCGTGCAGTTCCACGTGTCGCGGCGCAGCTCACCATGACGAGAGATACGTCGCCCTGCTTGCCCACGGGGAACTGCTTGAAGAGGTTGACAAAGGGATGCTGCCACAGCACCACTGCATAGAAAGACAGAAAGTTGCAAAATAATACGGATTTAACGAATTAACCAATGTGTATAAACTGATGCATGCTTCATAGTCCCCGTCCATCGCTGAGCTGATTACTCTAGCAGCAACAAGCTAGCAGATCGACTCACTACTGCTGCTGCCCGCCATATTCTCCCATGCGGCACCATGGGAACGTTTCGTACTACAAAAATGGCGTCCACTGGCGGAGGGCTGTTCGGCCAGCAAAAAACAACAGGAATCAGCAAAGAAACACAGGACGTGTTAAAAGGTACGTATTGCTAATAATTGATAAATTAATTCATTCCGGTCAGTCTTGCCCAATAGTTTTGTTTTCCCCCTTTAGTCATGATGCAGGAGTCCAAACTGACCAGCCTTCAGCAAAGGAAGCTACAGGAAAGCGTTCAGGGTACGCAAGCACTGGGGGAAGCACATACTACTACGGGGATCGTGATCATTCGCTGTGCGTTGTCTCTGAGCAGCAGGTCGCAGCTTGCCCCTCCGCTGTGGACCTACTTCTAGCCAGCCCAAACGCCCGGGGGGTGGAAGCAAGGAAAAAGGAAAGCAGCCGGTGTTGTCGCAAAGTGGGAGAGGGAAGAGGACGAAGGACGCAATACTGGAGAGGGAGGCTGGCCTTGACCAAGATGCTGTGCAGTGTGACAGACCGCCTTGCTCTCGTGAGTGCATGAAATACGTACTTGGCACTCGTGTGCATTTGGGGGCATATGTGAGATGTGTATTTTATTACAGATTAGTGCAGAGCGCTTTCTGTGTGTGTGTGTGTGTGTGTGTGTGTGTGTGTGTGTGTGTGTGTGTGTGTGTGTGTGTGTGTGTGTGTGTGTGTGTGTGTGTGTGTGTGTGTGTGTGTGTGTGTGTGTGTGTGTGTGTGTAGGATTTGACTCATCCAAGGAGAAGCAACGATTGCAGAACATAATGTCATTTGGCAGTGAGACAGAAGGGCCAAAGGTGGCTAGCAGTCTTCCAGCTCAGAAAGACGAGCCAGAAATGGACAGATTTGATGAAGGTTTGTGGACACCTTGGTGGTATCCTAAACGCTCAAGAACTGGTCTACATACTTACTTGCATGTGTAGCTCCTTCCCAGACATTTGAGGGAGAGTGCTGAGAGGGGAACTTAGACAGTATAACATTATAGGGCGCGGGAAAGGGCTAAGGCTGCCTTCAGTTGCACTTCAGTTGTAAAGGAAGCTTTCAGGACATCCTGTTGTCCTACTGTTGCTTGCAGTGCTTGGAGAGATTGAAGAGAGAAGACAGTTTCTGGCAGACATGGAGTGCCTTGGTCAGGACCGAGCGTATCGCAGCCAAATTGAGACCGAGATCTCCCAGGTACACACACGCCGGCTGCCCCCTGTTGTGCTGTGGTGGATGTGTGACCTGCTGGACTCATCACTGCACAGCACAGATACATCACATTACATTTCTACTTTGCTCTGTAGAAAATTCGTGAGCTTGAAGTTATCGACCGGGAAAGATGCAGAGCATTGTCTGAGGCAATGAATCAGGAAAAATGACACACTGCACAAAACAGTTGCATGAAATTCATTGCATGTGCTTGTCTTTTGTCACTTGTCTGGAAATGTCCCACTGATGTTGACTTGTGACGGATCAAACGGGGTACCCTTAAAGGGTGATCCCTCAGCATCCCATGCCTTACGGAGAATGTCGTGTGCTTTCTACACACACACACACACACACACACAAGACACAGAAACACACACACACACAAGACAGAAACACACACACACACAAGACAGAAACACACACACACACGCAGGCACACACACACACGCAGGCACACACACACACACAGACACACACACACACAGACACACACACACACACAGACACACACACACAGACACACACACACACACACACACAGACACACACACAGACACACACACACACACACACAGACACACACACACACACGTGGAGGTAAAAGAGGAAGAAGAGACAGGTGACAGTGAGCACTGGGCTGACTCTGTGAATGGAGGCTCACCTGCTCCTGGCTGGTGGGCTGGCCTAGCATCTTCATGTGGTGGTCGTACTGGGCCCGTTGGATGGCGGCCTGTGCTTCGCTGTCAAACTCACTGATGTCCCGCTTTGTGTCCAGCTTCTGCATGTCCACCTGCGTCCCTCCCTCCAGGACACTCTGCCACATGAAGTCCTGTGCCTTCTCTAGATTAATCACCACAGTGTTCGAGGCCTTGTCCATATGCCACATGCTTTCATCTGCTCGCACAGCGTGTGCAAATGGACTGTCGACCAGCACCTGAGGCCCTTGCTGTCCTTGTACAACGACCTTCAAGTGGCTGGGCCGTATGTCCACCCGCACGTCCCTGACCGCTGTGCCTGCAGGAACAAAGACCGACATTTCAATGTCTGTGGCCGTTTGGGACCAGCGATAGCCGTCCTCTTCAGCGCCATTGTACGTCTCAGCAACTACACGCGCCTCCCTGGCGGCGGAACGCTGACCCTCCCGCGTCTGATTTCCAACGCCACCACTCGTGCTTCCGCCGCTGGAGCTGGCGATCCTTGTCGGATCTCGGACCTCAGCGGTCACTTCAGCCGTACGTTCCAAGCTGTGAGCCTTCCTTTGATGTTTCAAGAAGGCCTAGTAACAAGACATTGGTATGCGATTAAAGCGATGCAAACGAACGTTGAAGTGCAGGAACGTTCGCCCAGCAGCTACTTACTTGCTTCACTAAGTTTTCCGCCACGCCAGGAGCAAACCCAAATTTTCCATTATCGGCGAGAGCCAAATAAAAGTCCGTCCGTCTGCCAAGGAATGAGAAAACCGCCTCCAGGAATGGCTGGATCTGCCCGAGGTCCTGGAGAACGCTCATGAAAGCTGCGTCGTACTTTCCTTCATCCGCCATGTTTCACTTAATTAGTGCGTAAAGGTGATTCCCCCAGCAGCGTCATTCATTCAGCTCATTCAGCTAGCTATGTGGGCGGGAAAAGTAATCTCAACTGTTCTAGAACTACGAAAGTCAGTATGGTGTGCGGTCCCAGGCGGATGAAGGCAGGCAGGAAGCCCTGCAAGTGGAGGACGGTTAGGCGTGTACAGTGCGGCGGTGTATGCTGTGGGCTGCAGTGGGTGTGGTGTGGTGTACAGGCCCACCTTGAAGAATGCCAATGGGCCCAGTGTAGCTGTGTGGTACACACAATGTAGAAGGGTCTTTGTGGCCAGGAAGGGAGGAGAAGGGGGAGGTGTGTGTGTGTGTCTGAAGCTCACCTAAGTGACACAGTACAACGCACAGCTGTGTGCACAACGCATACCTTGTACTCCCCAGCGCGGGCATTCATTAAGCGTGTTTTTAGGACATCCACCGGTTGAGTAACACCAGTGGCCACGAATCCCTGCAGGTGTGGACACTGGGGCTGACACACACCTGTCTCGTTTACACTGTTGAATTTGTCGGTTGTCATGGAAATGAGTGACTCACAGCTACAAAGCTTGACGTAAAGTGGGTGGTCACATTGTCAGTGAAGAACCTGCATCAGTGCATGTGGTCCCACAATCACTTACGGACCCACAGTGACATGCACATGCGGACCCCAAAGTGTCATGCACATGCGGACCCACAGTGACATGCAGGCAGACCCACAGTGACATGCAGGCGGACCCACAGTGACATGCAGACGGACCCACAGTGACATGCAGGCAGACCCACAGTGACATGCAGGCAGACCCACAGTGACATGCAGACGGACCCACAGTGACATGCAGGCAGACCCACAGTCACATGCAGGCAGACCCACAGTGACATGCACGTGCGGACCCACAGTGTCATGCACGTGCGGACCCACTTAGTTTGCAGTAACACTTGCTTGATTTGGTCATACACAGCCACCTGTGTGAGGTGAGGTGTGCGCCTCAGCGCATGTGCAGTGGGCCGAGGTCAGGTTGTGATGTCTCTGGCTAGTGAGTGCATGCTCACTTGGCAGGCAGTCATCGCAATGGCCCGGGCAATGACTGCACTCCCTCCATTCCACAGACTACCCACACCCTCTGAAGGACAGAAGAAAGTGAGTTTCACATGTGCTCGCAGAGTGACATTCTCACGGGCTCACCATGACGGGAAACCTGCCACAACCCATGCACGGCATGCCTGTAGCTGGACAGAAGAAGAGAACCTGTTACCAGCTTTGCCCTAGCACACTTTAAGCCATATGGGGACTTACTTCCTGCGCTGTCCTGGAGGAGCTCGGATGTCAGCTTGCATTCTGAATTAGTTGGTAGGGTGGGTATGTTGATATGAATCGCTTGGTCATGCAGTGCTCCACTCACCTCACATTCACCAGATCTGCTGGGCAGCCCACGATGCCTCCCACAGCTCCTGAGGTGCAAGGCAAGGAACACAAGTTAAGCGAGGAGTGGGGTGAGGGGTATGAGTTTAGTGCCGTGGGGACAACACTACGAGTGCAGCAGGTGAGGAGGTGAGGAGTACCTCCAGCGCAAGCAATAACTGTCTTTTCATAAAATGGGAGTGCTTCCCCTGTGTAAAGGCAGCCAATAGAAACACAGCAGTTGTGGCCACAATGGCTGGCACGCTTAAACTTATTGCATCTGGTGCCTTACCACCCACTCTGCTCCTGCGGTAGTGTGTCAGAGAATCATAGACGCCAAACCGTGCAGTTGAGTACGTGAGCTGCCAATCGGAAGTGAGGTGGATGCATATGGGAGGGAAGGGGCTGACCCATGGCCAAGCGGCTGGCGGGGAAACGATAGAACGTCCGTGCGCGGTTACTACCATGCAGCCATCTCACCTGGCGCAAAATGGAGGCAGACAGTCCACTGTAGAGCGAGGATACGCCTCCAGATGTAACTACGTGAACAGCCATGCTGAGCAGGCCGCGTTCCACTCGTTGTTGTGTCTGCAAATGCACCTAAGTAGGGAAAGTTGTGTGCCACACTGACTAGCGTCTACCAGCGACCACAGCGATCCACCCATCGAGCACCTTTAGCGTATCGAGCGGGTGAGTGCAGCACGCCGCCACTGCCGATGCACAGCCACCCAAATACCACCTATGAGCTTTCTTTGTTGTTGTAGTATGCGCCATTTTCTCACGCGCGCAGCTGTTGCGCAACAGATGACCAGCTGCTTGCTCCTGCTATAATTATATGCTCCAGCATAGACGCATGTGTGTCTATGGCTCCAGTGGAGTCACCGACCCAGTGCTTGTGCGCGCTACTACGCTGCATTGGGCATCTTGGGGTTAAGCACATTAGAGTGCGGGGTCATCGTCTGCACATTATGCTTGCTACAATGCTCACCTGGTGCAAGTGCCAATGTACTGCATTAGGCATCTTCAGAGAGGGTTCAAAGCACCTAGCCTAGGAGTTCATGGACCTCGTCTGATGATCCGGGCACTGGTCTGTGGAACCAATTTGTGGCCATTTGCTGCTACAGACATTTCAGTTTCAGCAGCCTTTCAGCAGTTGCGCTGAAGAAAAATGACATTCAATGAAATGTGCATCATTCTTTATCCATGCCATCTAGCTAGCTACTTGTTCTCTTACAGCTATTGCAGAGGTATGTCAGTTGAAATTTGTACACAAATATCTGTAGAAAAAGGAAATACTAATTAACTAACTATATTAATCATAATTATATATAGTATTTTCCTTTTTTCCCATTAGCAATAAGACCCCACAGCCCCGAGCTGCTACTCAGAAGGTCAACAATTCCAGTATAATAATAATAATAATAATAATAATAATAATAATAGTTATATATATATATATAATATATATAACATGAATATATAATGGTGAGAGTTGCAGATGCTCGGTGCACCCACTGAGCTATTGAAAGCCCAAGGGCGCACTGAGCGGTTCGGGATTATTGCCGGAAGCAACGTACGATCTGGAACAAATTACATACAAGAGACACAGTACACCGTTCATACCTCTCTGCTTAGGGCGGGCTTGTTACTGAACCCCTTCTGGACGTTGTAGTCAGTCATCTCATCCTGCAGGACGTGATGGCACACGTGAGCAGAGCCTTCACTGCGAATGAGGGGGAGCTTCACTTTTTTCTGCCTATTCTCTTGTGGGTAGACATCAGGAACACTCAGTCCTGGCGGCATTAGCAGCTTTAGGTCTTCGCTGTACATCTTAGAACGTGTGTGTATAAGGCATTCACCAGACAATCACGGCAGCAAAGTGTGGACCTCGGTATACAAATCTCCACTCTAGCAGCAGGTCAGCCTGCCTTGCCAGCCCCCATCCTGGTCTCCATGTGTACGCATGATGGTCGCTAGGACCGATGAAGTTTTTAGCCACATGTCAGCAATTCGTGGTGTCCCTACGTACGTAGCTAGCTCGGTCGCTGGCTACCATTCAAAACTGGTTGACATGCATTGAGACGTTTTGCAAGCAACCCTGAACTGATCATCAACCACAAGCCATCTGCTGTTGGTTTGAATGTACGTATATATATAGTGCAAAATGCACCCAAACACAGCACAAATAGGTACACTAGCATGAAGGTACGTAATCAATACATGGCCATGAAATTCACTGATTAAATTTTAAATATTAGTTTATAAAATAATACTATTATAACTATATCAATTAAGGGACTGGACGCTGCTTCCTGCACATCACACGACAAGCTCCCCTGAACGCCTCTGCCTGAATTGTGGCGTAGTCTATTGCCTCTCCGTCCAGCGTGAGGTGCCCGGGAGAGGTCACAGGCTCGAATCTGAAGGCCTTTGCCCTCAAGCACATCAGTTTAGGGTGATTAACATGTTCGCCTACTTCCAACTTGGACGTCATGATGCTTAATAAATCAAACCGAGAGACTTCTGCTGGTATGCAGAGGATGTGGAAGACCCCACTGCCCAGTTCGGCGTGAGGAGTGCTCAACATCTTGTGTGCCATGTGAGAGGTGAGGCTGGCAATGATGACCACGAACTCACCCTCGATGTATGTCCATGCTGAAGGGGGTGGTACTGAAGGGTCTGGAAGGTGCACTGGCTCAAGCTTCATCAATGGAGACATTCTATTTCCTCCCTCTACTCTTGGCTGGTCTCTCCTCACATTGGAATCACCTTCCTGTGGGGAGGCATCCACGGGGACCTGTTCCTCCTGACCTTCACAATGTTGCTGAGGAGAGGATCCAGTTTCCGTACGGCCCTCTGCTTCACCACTGCATGGAACATTCTCCCGTGGTTGTTGCGCACTCTCAGTCCGCATCGCCACATTCCTCTCTGCAGTTTGCCCACCTCTACAGGCCCCTCCTTCCTCTGCCACCACTGCTGCCTTGCCCTCCTCCACGGGGAGGTACCACAGACGACCACGGTACGCCTTCTTCTTTGCCAATGAAATCACACCTCCTAAGGCAAACCGTAGCCCTCCAAGGGCTCGCCACTTCTCAGACTCAATGTCTACATCAGCCACCAACCCCCACCCCATGAGCAGGTTGAAGTAGCTTGGACCTGAGGGTGTGTGTGCCAGTGCAAGGTCCATGGGAGAAATGCCACCACGGATAATCTGGAAAACAGCATTCTCCAAGTTGCACTCTTCCCTGCAGTAATACACACATGCAGAGTCACAACCTCCCACCTTTGCACTGCCGGCTCACTCCACAGTACCCTCCCACCTCCCCATGCCCGCTCACTCCACAGCACCCTCCCACCTCCCCACTGTACTTGCCTGGACTCATGCAAGGTGGAGGCACACAGAGCATTCCCAGACCCAGTTGGAAGAATGCCAATAGGAATGGAAATCACACTTCTCCAGTCTTCTCGCTCCATTAGTCCATTCACCACCTACACAGAGGACCACACGCACACACACACAAACTTACAGAGGCAGTGTGTGTTACAACCATACCACCAAGAGCACGCATGCTACACAATGCAATACACCCACACTCACTTCATACAGCAGCCCATCACCCGATGAACCCACACTCACTTTATACAGCAGCCCATCACCCGATGAACCCACACTCACTTCATACAGCAGCCCATCACCCGATGAACCCACACTCACTTCATACAGCAGCCCATCACCCGATGAACCCACACTCACTTCATACAGCAGCCCTTCACCCGATGAACCCACACTCACTTCATACAGCAGCCCATCACCCAATGAACCCACACTCACTTCATACAGCAGCCCATCACCTGATGAACCCACACTCACTTCATACAGCAGCCTGTCACCCGATGAACCCACACTCACTTCATACAGCAGCCCGTCACCCGATGAACCCACACTCACTTCATACAGCAGCCCGTCACCCGATGAACCCACACTCACTTCATACAGCAGCCCGTCACCCGATGAACCCACACTCACTTCATACAGCAGCCCGTCACCCAATGAACCCACACTCACTTCATACAGCAGCCCTTCACCCGATGAACCCACACTCACTTCATACAGCAGCCCGTCACCCGATGAACCCACACTCACTTCATACAGCAGCCCGTCACCCGATGAACCCACACTCACTTCATACAGCAGCCCGTCACCCGATGATATCACTATTCCATCAATGCTGAAGACGTCATACTCACGAACAAGCTCACGAGCATGGCCAGCGTGCTCTGGAGGTGTCAGTACAGGACGGTCAACCACTGCACTGTCTCATGCAACCCCATCATGCCCGCAACCTACTGGTTACAACAACATCGCAGGTGATCTCGGCAATGTCAAACAAAGGCTGGACGCGGTTCCTGAAGGTTGGCTCTGCCTGTCCCTTCCCGCTTATGGGGTTGACCAAGACGAGGTAGCAACGGAGCTGGGAGGCAGTGCCTCCTTCAGCTGCACACAGGGAAGAGGACCACACAGGTCACCCTTACACCTTGCGTGTCTCGCCACACAAGGGTCATTCCCTGTCTCCTTCACTTGCAAACACACCAGTTTGCAGACACCAAAAGAAGCAACCTCACCTTGTTGCCTTTGGTGATGAGGAGGTTCGTGAACGAAGATGTCTCTGCAACGTTGAGAACACCTCCGCAGCAGACTAGCCTTCCACTGCTCCGCCGTAGCCCTGCTGTTTGCTGGTGCCTCGCCCTGGTGTGTGAAGAACACGGTGAACACCTCATGCGTCCTACCGGGGGCGGGGACGAGCCCACGCCTGGTCATCTTGGAGTAGGCGAACGTGTGCAGCTGTAGAGCATATGACCCGTCGTCCTTTGGTAGGACGAGCGCCCCCAGGAGGTCCAGCAGAAGCAGCTCCACTCGCGTGAACCTCTTCCCGGCCACCTCAAAGACGATGTTCCGGGATGTGACGGACAGACGCGCTGGGGCTGGAGAGGAGTCTCCCGCAAGCAGCAGCGACACTTGGACCTCACTAGGCGAGGTAAATCCCAGTCCAGCATCATCCTTCACTGGCTTTCTGCCCGATTTGGAATGCTCGGGACACGGATTACGAAGGTTTTCGAGAGGTTCACTGTCGGCGAGTTCCGCCATTTATATATACACACTATATAATTTCGCGCAGACTCCTGTGGGTATTAATAAAAATACGTATAATATACCGGCGACACGGAATCAACAATAGCTGCTCGCACACAATGCCGTTGTGTGTCATGTCTACATTACATTAGGAGAAAGCATACAAAAGAAGCGCAATAAAGATGGCAGCCACAACAACAAGGACAGCAATGTTTCCTCCAAGAACCAGCAGCAGAGCATCAGTGACCTTCCAAACTCGCTGCACAACAGACGTGGTCTTGAACAGGGCTGCAGTGTCGGGCTTGGAGGCATGGCGCTGGTCTCGCTTGATGTTGGCCACTACTCGCAACTCATCCACAGGTATGCCCTCTCTCTCCAGCAAGCTGTGCAGGGCTGGTGTGGTGGGCGGGGAAGGGGAGGGGAGTGGCAATGGATAAAGGGGGGGGGGGAGGGGGGAAGGGAGGAAGGAGAGGTGAGTAACACCAACTCACTACCCGTGCGGCATGACATTTGCTCTTTCATGCACTCCTGCATAACACATATACACACACCCCTAATGTGGCCATCTCTTCAGCACCTTCTCTACTCTATAACATGCCCATCCTATCTCCACCGTTTCAGTTGCGCCATTGTGGTGAAACTGAAACAGCAAAGCCAGGCGACCATTCACGACTCTGCAGCAGCAGCACCGCACACACGCAGCACACAGTGCACTGGTCGACTGCTAAAACTCACCATCACAGCAGCCACCTGCATCGCACACACATGGGGTGAATGGCAACTGCCGCACACTCACCGGCAGACTCCCCGGAGCCGAGCTGCCCTTTGGGAGCCTCCACAAACAGCCATGCCCTGCCCTCATGAGGCAGGTAGGCTGCAAATGTTGCTGACGAGCAGCAACCCAAGACCTGAGCAGCAGCACAGACATAGGTAGCGAATTGATGAACTACAACAACTGTTAACATTCACTAGCAGAATGTTTCGACTCCCGGAGGTCTTTGTCAACTGCTTACAAGATGAGGAGTGTTGTGAGAGGTGGCTACATCATCGTTTTTCACAATATAAAGGAGCCACCTCTCACAACACCCCTCATCTTGTACGCAGTTGACAAAGACCTTCGGGTCAAAACGTCCTGCTAGTGAATATTAATAACAGTTGTGTTGTTGCTCATCAATTCACTATCGCTATCAGCCAACGCAGCTACGAGCCTGTACAACATCAGCACAGACACACTCAACGCCTGCGTGGTGCATGTCCATCTGTGCTCACACACACTGTACTCACCTTCTGCTCCACCACATAGGACCAAAACCGCTTGCCACCTCTCTCCACCATCCATTTCACTCTTCCGACCAACCAAATCCTCCCTTGGTTGTCAAGGTAGCCAGCATCCTCGGATCTTAACCACTTCTTCCCAAAGGAGTCACACAAAATACGATTGCTGTCCACCTACAGAGGTCATGTGATCAGTCACATGACATCACATGACCACACTAGGCGACTCACCTGGTAGGTATTGACATGCCAACCTGACAATACCAGCTCCCCTGTCTCCCCCAACGGCGCCTCCACTGACTCCAAGGCCCGCCCAGACACACCCTCCTCCACTCGCACAACCTTCACACTACCCTCGAACACTGGTCTGCCCACACACATCCCCACTGAGGACCCCTCCTCCACTTTCAACTTGTCTGCCGCTCGAATGAAGCTGACGGGTTCAGCCTCTGTGCTCCCATACACCACAATCACCTTCTCTGGTGATGACGCAGCACGACACAGCACTTGCAACATGCGCGGGTAGACGGGGGCACCGCCCACCAACATGTACTCAGACGGAATCTGGCGGCCATTTTCCACACAATATTGGGCAATTTTCTCAGCAAAAGCTGGAGAACCGCCAAAGACAGCAACATTATTGTCTGTTGCCAGAGCAATCACATCAGCAGCATTCAAGGAGGGGGTATTCTGCTGTAACAATCCTGTCGATCCCACCTGCATAGTCAGGAGTCACATTGAGCATGTAGGGGGTCACACCGAGCATGTAAGGGGTCACACCGTGCATGTAAGGGGTCACACCGAGCATGTAAGGGGTCACACCGTGCATGTAAGGGGTCACACCGAGCATGTAAGGGGTCACACCGTGCATGTAAGGGGTCACACCGTGCATGTAAGGGGTCACACCGAGCATGTAAGGGGTCACACCGTGCATGTAAGGGGTCACACCGAGCATGTAAGGGGTCACACCGTGCATGTAAGGGGTCACACCGAGCATGTAAGGGGTCACACCGTGCATGTAAGGGGTCACACCGTGCATGTAAGGGGTCACACCATGCATGTAAGGGGTCACACCGTGCATGTAAGGGGTCACACCGAGCATGTAAGGGGTACACTGTTCAGAATGCAGTAGTGCGGTGCGATGGAAGAGTCGGTGTGAGTAGAGACCACTGATCCACTCTGCTGTGTTGTTGACGTGTGCCACACAAAAACATTGCATCTGTACACAAACACTGCACGAAGGCATCCTGGCCTTGCTAGTTGTGCGATGTGAGTGTGCCTGCAGCCACTATATCTCACCTTCAAGCTGTCAAGGAGAAAGGTGGCCAAGTTGGTGAAGGCTGTGACATCCTCCAGCTTCCACGCTTTGTTGATCTGGAGTTTTGCAATATTCAATGCTTTGGATTGGTTCAATAGGAATTCATGTTTCCGCAGCAACAGCTTTGGCAGCCCCGTACTTCCTGTGGTGAATGTGACAAGGGCGTGGTCTACAGACTCCGCCTCCAAGGGAGAGAGATAGGTGTCTGCCCCACCCACAGGATGGTAAAGAGAAGTGTCGCTGAGCTCAATTTTGAGTGGGACCTGTCGAAGAGCTGGTACAATGAGCTGTACATAAGATGGGATAGAGGAGGGAGGGAGGGGGAGGGAGAGGAGGGGGAGGGGGAGGGAGGGAGAGGAGGGGGAGGGGAGGGAGAGGAGGGGGAGGGGGAGGAGGGGGAGGGGGGGAGGGAGGGGAGGGGGAGGGAGAGGAGGGGGGGAGGGGGAGGGGGAGGGAGAGGAGGGGGAGGGGGAGGGG
>OX465046.1:111066-131066 GCA_949841015.1 Aplysina aerophoba
GTATGTTTACTCACAGAGACAGGCACTGACTGGCAGGAGAGTGCTGGAGGTATGCCTTGCCACCATTGGACAATGTGTATACGTACTCAGACACATGCACGTGCACAGACATACGTATGTACCTGTGCACACACACAGACACACACACACACACACAGACATGCACCACATCCATGTACTTACAGCTCCTAGTACTTTTGTGCTGCTAGGCAACACTGCCTGTTGCATGCCCAAACTTTGCCCATGGTGTCTCCCTCAACACCAACCAAACACAGCACCGACCCCACAGAGTGGGGGGATGGGGGGGGTGTGCTCATTGCGATAACAACTAGCAGCGAAGCCATTGAAGTCAGCCGTGGGCATGGTGATTGTTTGATGGTTTGCATGTGTATACTTGACACAGTAATTAGCCGTTTTATGAATAGCAGACAACCTGTACAGCGTGGGGTGACATTAGGGGAGGTGGAACATTAATGTTGAGTGTCATTTAGCACAGTCTTTTAACTAGCTTTACGTACTTCCTGTGCATATTATAGCCACCTTAGTGTGTGGTCTTTTCCGGCGGCCATGTTTTTACAGCTAGGAGCTGGTACAGCTGTTCCAGGAGTGGTTGCATCCAAGTGTGGTGCCATGGTAACGCTAAGTGACCGCAATAAACCACACCTGGTGGATCACTTGCGCGAGACGTGTGTCTTGAACGGTCTTGCGGATGTGGATGTGGTCTGCATTGAATGGGGGTGCTTCAACGATGCTCTCCTTGATCTGCCAGCTCAGGACTTTGTGTTGGCATCAGACTGCTTCTATGACTCAAAGGGTGGGCTACACTTGATGGGAGGGGAGGGGAGGTGTGTGTGTGTGTGTGTGTGTGTGTGTGTGTGTCTGTGTGTGTGCGTGTGTGTGGTGTGTGTGTGTGTGTGTGTGCGTGTGCGTGTGCGTGTGTGTGTGTGTGTGTGTAACTGTGTGTGTGTGTGTGTGTGTGTGTGTGTGTGTGTGCGTGTGTGTGTAACTGTGTGTGTGTGTATGTGTGTGTCTGTGCGTGTGTGTGTGTGTGTGTAACTGTGTGTGTGTGTGTGTGTGTGTGTGTGTGTGTGTGTGTGTGTGTGTGTGTGTGTGTGTGTGTGTAACTGTGTGTGTAACTGTGTGTGTGTATGTGCGTGTCTGTGTGTGTGAGTGCTTGAGTGTGTGTGCATGTATCTATGGGTGTGTTTGTGTGTGTGTATGTGTGTGTGTGTGCGTGTGCGTGTGCGTGTGCGTGTGCGTGTGTGTGTGTGTGTGTGTGTGTGTGTGTGTGTGTGTGTGTGTGTGTGTGTGTGTGCGCGTAATTGTATGCGTAATATACTATACTATTTCTGTGATGGTGTCTGTGGTTCACTTCTCACAGAGTTTGAGGACCTGGTTGTCACTGTTCGCTACCTGCTGGATCAAAACCCAATGTGCAAATTTTGGACTGCGTACCAGGACAGGAGGTGTGTGTGCAGCTCTGTGGGTACTGCCCGCATGTGTTCATTGTGACAAGCTTGGAGTGGTGATGTGGACGCTTGGGATGCCACCCTTCCGTGAGGAATGCCCTCCCTCTGCCTCCCACCTCGCTGCCACAACAGCTCCTCATGACTTGAGATCCTGATCAGGTTACATGGCTGTATTCAGAGGTACTGTGCCGTAGGAGCGCCTTAGCTCACACGCCAATTCTCCTGTTTCTGCCCCACTTCAGCGGGTAATGCATTGTGTGCCGGTGGTCATGTAATCCTGATGGGATGTTCAAGCTTGCTGGCTTACATCCAACAGTACACAACTCTCTTCTCACCTTGACCACAGTAACACGACCCACACTTCTCGTGTCATAACACTTGGCTATCTAGCACATTACAGTGCTTGATAGATTGTCATCCCCAAAGGAAGAGCTTTGATCTTTCATGTGTTGGTATCAATGACACCCTGCCGTGCCCCGGTGATTGGTAAGATAAGAAGTGCCACCTTCATTTAGGGATTCCTTCAATCATATTTGAGTTGATCACATCGTTGGATTGTGTTACATCATTCATACCCCTTCTTCTCCCTTCCTCCAGTGCTGACAGGTCACTGAGCTACCTACTCAAGAGGTGGGGCTTGCAAGCGAGGCTCCTCCCACTGAGCAGGGAAGACAGGCACGTAGTGATTGATGGACTGTCTGAGTCTAAATTGGACACAGAGAACTCCATCATTCTGTGGGAGATGACTGTCTCCAGACAGACTACAGGGAACACCACAGAGTAGGTCATGTACTGTGCCATGGGTGGTAATGTCACATTTGTCTGTGTGACTGTCGGCATGTCCCTGTGTGACTGTCTGTGTGTCCCTGTGTGACTGTCAGCGTGTCCCTGTGTGACTGTCTGTGTGTCCCTGTGTGACTGTCGGCGTGTCCCTGTGTGACTGTCTGTGTGTCCCTGTGTGACTGTCGGCGTGTCCCTGTGTGACTGTCGGCGTGTCCCTGTGTGACTGTCTGTGTGTCCCTGTGTGACTGTCTGTGTGTCCCTGTGTGACTGTCGGCGTGTCCCTGTGTGACTGTCGGCGTGTCCCTGTGTGACTGTCGGCGTGTCCCTGTGTGACTGTCTGTGTGTCCCTGTGTGACTGTCAGTGTGTCCCTGTGTGACTGTTGGCATGTCGTGACTGTCAGTGTAACCACCCTGTACACATCCCACTCCACTCCAAGTGGCCATTCCATCTGGCCAGTTAGACTATGCCTTAATCCTTTCATGTCTAGTATTACCATGGCAACAAACAATAATGGTACTTATCTGTACAATGGGAGCAATCAAGAGCACCAGGCTGATAGGCTGTCACTATCCTGTCACTGGGTGGTCACTAGCCTGTCACTGGGTGGTCACTAGCCTGTCACTGGGTGGTCACTTCCCTGTCACTGGGTGGTCACTAGCCTGTCACTGGGTGGTCACTAGCCTGTCAATGGGTGGTCACTATCCTGTCTCTGGGTTGTCATTAGCCTGTCACTGGGTTGTCATTAGCCTGTCAATAGGCTGTTGATGGGATGTCACTCACTTGCTACTGAAGGTGGTCGTGATCACTGTGTAACTTGCAACTTGCATTGATGGCCAGGAGACATGTCAGTGTGTGGGTTGGAGTCACATGCAGGTCACACGACCACCCTCTGCTGCAGGCACCAACCTTCACCTGATAACACTGGCAGAATGGACCTATAGGAGGAGAGAGGGGAGAAGGAGAGAGAAGAGAAGGAGGAGAGAGAGGAGAAGGAGGAGAGAGAGGAGAAGGAGGAGAGAGAGGAGAAGGAGGAGAGAGAGGACATGTAGTTCAGGAGAAGACTAAGCAGTTACTTTCTTGGGAGAATGTGACAGCATCTAATTAATTTGTCCCCATCCCCACAACATTGGCACAAGTGCTTTGAATATGGTGTCAGTGGCATGTGTATGTGTACAACCCTCATCATGAGCTCTCGCCACTTTCTCCAGAACAGCTCAGATTCTACCCCCTCACCAGTCACTGGTGGTGCGCATTAGGTAAAGGGTAAGGTCCCTACTGCAAAGCCCATGCACCCCTCTCACAGCACCAGGTTGAGGTCAGGGCATTGTGTAGCGACGCGGCAGGGCAGCGCAACACTGGGTTGGGTGGAGGGAGGACAAGGTTTTGGGTGTTCTCATGACTTGTTGTTCTTACCTCCTGTTCGCTGAGCTAACTTGTGAGTGCAACTACCTCACGTGTATGTTTGAGGCTCCATCCGTGGCCTCTACTTGTTCGAGGCTCCATCCGCGGCCTCTACTTGTTCGAGGCTCCATCCGCGGCCTCTACTTGTTCTTGTACAGCGTAGTTAGCGGGTTTCATGCGTCACTGCCAATGAAACCAAATAGCTGCTTTGAGTGCAAAGTCTGGACTGCTTTTCTGAGAGCTCTTACGTATGGGGTTCATGTGGAGGACACGTACCACTGAGACTCAGTTGTCTGTACTTATATATAGTGAGGTGTCCTTATTCAAAGTGGGGGTGATTACCTGTTCACCTCTACCTGTACATGGGTGGAGTTGGCATTGAGGCGTCCTGCATTCAGCGTGTTGTTTGGAGAAGGCTCCACTGCCTAACAGTGCATCAACGCACACAGCCTGCTCCGTGATGTGCTGTGTAAAAGTATTAGTACGCAGTGTCGACCCCGCATGAGGGGACTGGTATAACGGTGGCTGGTCTCCCTGCTGTGTCTGTAGCTCTGTAGAGGAGGATTGGACTATCTGCGGAGCAACTACTGCACCGTTTATGAGCACAATATTTAATATCAGTCTATCTGTATTATATCTATTTCCATGCACACTCTTGAAGGACAAGGTAAATATCTGTACTCATGTTTGGCATAATGTTATCTATTTTGTTGTTTGATATAGTCGACTTACAAATTGCTAACAGCACCTGTAAGACCGCAAAGAGTGAAGTACATGTACATGCATACAAAATGATGATCATTCCATTGAATGCCACGTCAACTGATCCATAGACATCTCTTGCTTGCTCGGACTGATCTCTAATTACTATTGCATAAGAACACCACCACGGACAAACTAAAATTAACAAACTCTACAAATTAACAGTCATGGCTGCGGTAGCACTCTGCTGAGCTATGTCTCAGCAGCCTGTTGCTATGCATCTGAAACATGTACATATGTACGTATGGATGTATGAATGTAGTACAATAAATTAATACAAGTCATTTGCACAATGTGTACAAATGCGTGCATGCGTTATACATTACATACATAAACATACAGTATATACATGCATGCGTTATACATTACATACATAAACATACAGTATATACATGCATGCGTTATACATTACATACATAAACATACAGTATATACATGCATGCGTTATACATTACATACATAAACATACAGTATATACATGCATGCGTTATACATTACATACATAAACATACAGTATATACATGCATGCGTTATACATTACATAACCAGTACCACATGTGCTGTCAAGAACTCAAGGCCCTACACGCAGCTACTTGCAGCTGGAACACAACCTTGTTCCTGTTTTTAATGTTGTCTTCTGAACAACTAAGAAGCCATTTGATTTTTTATTATTAATAAAGTATAACACCTGCACTTACGTACATGCAGGCTCATATCACATTCAATGCCTTATAGAAAATAAAGAACAGCTTAGAACAGACAGGACACATTGCGTAGTACGAACACAAGCACTGGTGGGCACGCATACAGCACACACACAGGTGGTCCAGACTACATACAGTACATCAGTTCTGGAGCTCAGTGCAGTGGGGTAGTGGTCACAGTTTTGAGAAGGAAGGCTTGTCCTTGGTCAGCACAGCTTGGACTGATGCCACCACATCCTCCGTCTGAATCATGGACATGTTCCACGCAGCCTGCGAGGACAGACAGACAGACAACCGCCGAAGGTTAATCAACAACACACCCTTGGAGATGGTCCTACACCAATGTGCAGTCTCAACTGGTGACAAGTGACACCGTGGCACGCTGGCAAGGGAGGGTGGCCTACAACAGCCATCTTATTTCAATGTGTGTGTTAATCAGGCGCTGTTCCTCTATTTCACACGGGGACCAAACTAGGTGCTGTAGGTACAATAGTCGTTGGTGAAGTAACCCCCTTCAGGGGTTCCACATTAACTAGCGAGTCATTCAGCAGCGCTTATCTGCTAATGTCCACTGGCTACCACATCTAAGCGATAGGGTGCTTGGTGACTCAGCCGTATCCCAGTTCAGCTGCCAACAAATGTGACATACATACAGTATGTTTCTTTAATTCTTTGAAATTTGACAGTTTTGAATGAACCAGAATGTGAAAATGAACCATTGGTGCACAAAAAATGAAACTAGCAGGAGTCATTTGCAAAACTGAAAATGTGAATTACCATCCCAATTGTCACTACACGAACTAACTACTAAATGTTCTGTCACATGACACTACCCTCATACTCACTCACCGCATATTCCAGTCCGTCCTCCACAGAATGGTCACGCGCGTACAGCAGGTTGTGCTTTGTCCCGTACACAGCTACAGGACTCTTGGAGGCAATGACCTTCGCAAGAGACAGCGCTGCATCAACTGCAGCCGTCTTGTCAGGTAGCACTCGGCTGGGGTGGAGGAGGGCGGAGGGGGAGAGGGGTGGGGAGGGGAGGAGAGGGGAGGGGAGAGAACAGTACGTATGTGTGCAATCGTACATGCTCTCAACTCAGAGAGTAGATGCCCACACATCCTCTCTCACCTCATCAGCCCCATGTCAGCTGCTTCATCACTGGTGAATTTCCGTGCTGTGTACGCAAGTTCTCTCACTAAACTGCAGCATTGCGAGGAGCGGAAGGAAAGGTGGGGGGTGGGGGACGGGCATTTGAGGAGACAGGAAGAAAGGCAGGGCAGTCCAGCTAACGCAGCCTCCAGTGACACCGCTACACCCGGCTAGGTCCTCTTGCTCCACCCCACACAGTGGGCAGCACGACCACAACACGCACAGTCACATGCCCCTCCCCCCTCCCCACCTGTGGTTACCAACAATCTTGGGCAGTCGCTGAAGAGTGCCAATGTCTGCAGCCAGCCCAATGTCCACCTCCTTGATCTGGTACCAGCTGTCAGCCGAACAGTACCGAATATCACATGCAGCAATCAGGTCAACAGCTAGAGGGAGGGGAGGGGGAGGGGAGGGGGAGGGGAGGGGGAGGGGGAGGGGGAGGGGAAGGGAAGGGGAGGGGAAGGGAGGGATGAAGAGGGGGAGAGGGAGAAGCATAAGAGAAAGTAGACTGGGGGCTTGTGCAGTAATAACATACAGCACATGCACGCACACACGCACGCGCACACACACTCACACACACACACACACACACTCACACACACACACACACACACACACATGCATGTAACACGACACACAAAGATCCTCACCTCCGCCCACACACGCTGAGTGTACTGCTACAATGACAGGCTGAGGGCACCTCTCTACAGAGGTGAGAGCCTCCTGAAAGCTCTTGGTAAAGTCATAGAGGAACTTTGCCTTCCTTGCCGTGTCACTGCCAGGAACATTCATGAAGAGCTCAGCAGCATCTCCAAGGTCCAGTCCTGGGGGGAGATGAGGGGAGCACACAGTGACCAACAGGAGCACAGGTGTGACCATCATGTGACCATCATGTGACCATCATGTGACCATCATGTGATGAGTGCTCCCTCATGCCTGGCCCAGCCCCTCACCACTACAGAAGTGCTTGCCTGCACCAGTCAAGACCACAGCTCTGCACTCACTGTCGCCCGCTATCTTTGCAAAGCAGTCACCAAACTCCCTGGAGGGGAGGCATAAGCAGCCTGCACCAAGAGGACCTCACAGGTCTAGGAGATTGGAGTACACCCACCTGTGTGGACCTCCTGGGTTTGTACGCATTAACCACTTTCAGTTACACTACATTGCGTCTATGATGGAAACACCCCCCAGCACACAAACCACTCTCACTGCCACGTCAGCAGTCCCCTTGTGCGTTAAGTGCACAAGGCGTGCTCCCACACTAGCACATGTTGCCACAATCTGCTCACCCTCCCCACTCCTCTCCCTCCTCCCCACACACGCATACAGTACACACCTAATGAATGCATGGTCCATGGCATTGCTCTTGTCAGGTCGGTTCAGCTGCACGTTGACCACGTGGTCGGCAGGACGGGACACCTGCAGCACTTCATAGGCGGGGTAGCTCATCCCCCTCTTTTGAAAGAACGCAACCAAACCTGAAACAGAATGTATACACCATCGTACACACCTTGCAACATACACATACACACAAGCGCCATAACGTGTGAGAGTGCAAGCGAGTGAGTGAAAAGCACCATCAGCGCAAGTTGCAGGCAGTGACAACCACCACCTGTGCAAAAAGTGCGAAGGACACCCAAGTACAAGGTGCAAAGGTCAAGGTGCAAAGGTCAGGAGCAGCAGGACCAGCATCATGCAGTGCAAGCCAGAGTCGAAGGAAGCAACAATGATGTAAATACAAGAAGTGGGGTGGCATGGATGATGGGGCCAGACTGGCCATCATCATGAAATAGACTCATAAATCACCCACCCTATCTATGTGACATCCCATAACTACATAACTCATTCATTAAGGTAAACCGCCCAAATTTGAGACATGCCCTAATTTGGGACACTTTGAACAAAATCGTAAACCATTGGGCTCGGAAAGAATGCGTTGTATCGCTTCACATGTCTAACTGTCCCTTAGTCCATGCTCCTTACACAGACGCTATCAGTAAAATTTTGGCTTGCGTCTCCTCGCCACAAATCACAGCTGACTGTCCTTCGGTAGTGCCAAAAACCGGTGAATTAGCAAAGAAACTTTGCTGTAACACCCGTTTGGGGCATGCATTGTATTTTAGCACATGTAGCATTACCTCGGTGCTTGTTCTCTTCGAGGATGCTAGCTATAAGATTGCTCTTCGCTTCTCCTGGAACATTGTTCACCATCAAAGTCTCACCCGAGACAAGCCGGCGAGGGGGGGGGGGTAATATACAATTTAGGTTTAGGGCGTTTATAGTAAGAGGGCGTTTATACGAAGACACTGACCACTGTGTTACACGTGGTGGTATATACTTTGACACAGATTTGTGTGAGTGGGTTGGCTGCGACAGTTGCTACAGGTGGTACCACTTTAAATGCAAAAGGCTACCCAAGAAAGTGGAAGAGTTCGTACGCCACATAATATGTCAAAATTAACACTTTAAACCTCAGAGTATGCTCTTCCAGCAATTTTTAATCCACCAATGTGTAAAACCACATGATTTCAATCTTTCCTGGCTTGCACACCTCGCAGCACCCAGTTTTAGTCACGTGTCCCAAATTGAACAGTTGTGCAGTTTTCACCTGTTTGCTGTGCAGAGCGCCGTTTGTGTTTGAGAAGCAATAGGTCTCCAAGTCACGTCGGCTGCAAGAGGTCTACTCCCCAAAGCTTGTTCTGATACTCTTTTGTTTTCCACCGAGTTTCTCCCTGTCGGTTAGCAGCATATACTATTAAAGTGTGTCCCAAACTAGGACGGTTTACCTTATGTATGTAACGCATCTGACTGGCATGTCATCATCGACATACACGAACACGTTACTGCATCACCTGTGCCCACATACTCCGTTTACAAGACTGGTGCTGACTGGGCTCTTTCAATTAAACAGCCAAACAGCAACTGTAGGAGCACAGACACTCCCAAGCGAGAACAAATGGAGCACGCCATTTCGCAGGCTGCTGGCATAGATTGTGAAGCGAAAAAAATCGTGCATAAAACGCCACTTCTTCTATGCTACAACAAGACAAGTGCGCGCGCATTGCCTTACCAACCTCGTGGAACAACTTGTCGTGTGGCCCACGCAGCAGCCATATTTGTCACGTGACGATCAGGTGCAGATCACGTGGCAGTCTGGCGTGCAGCAAGAACGAGCAAGAATGAGCAAGTTCAACTACAAGTTCTCCACCTTGTGCGGTTGCGTGTACAGAAAGGGAAACCTTCTGTTTTCCAACGATGGAGACTCCGTGTACAGCCCTGTGGGGAACAGGATCACGCAGTTTGACTTAAGGAAGTGAGTCTTCTGTGTGTGTACATGTATAGAGAGTAGAATGTGGGCGGGGCTTACGTGGAAGTGGTGAAGATATGCGAGGTAGAATATCGTTAGTAATGCTGCAAATAATACTCGCTACATACAGCAAGCAATAGTATAAATGCATATAACCCAGCTCTCTTGCACGCCTCTCCTATGCTGCAGCAACAAGGCGACCACCTTCCCCTTTGAGAGCAGAAAGAACATCAGTCATTTTGCAATCTCTCCGAATGGTGTTCTGATGATCACAGTGGATGAAGGTGAGTCGCACCAAACACACAGAGGACAGTGCTTTGGTGCCGTGTGTATCTGCACGTCAGTGTTGTCGTTGTTGGGATAATGAGAGTTGTGTGGGGATGTGCAGAGTTGCTGTACTGCCTGGGTCAACACTTTTCTTGTGTGAGTTACTGGTGTGCTGTGCTGTAGCAGTGTTTGGGGCAGCCGCTGCATCACAAGCCACCTTGTGCGACTGTGGACGAGTGTGTCCTCCATGTGGATGTCTGTGGACGAGTGTGACCTCCATGTGGATGTATGTGGACGAGTGTGACCTCCATGTGGGTGTATGTGGGTGTATGTGCTGATGTATTCACACAGAATATTGGGTCTGGGTTTGGGCCATCTGGGAATCAGTTTCAGTTTGAGTCTAGGATTGAGACAAGCAATCACTAATCACTACATAGAATTTGAGAAAGGATTGGATTTGGTAGTTGTGTACAGGAATGCCATCTCATATCATTACTCTAATAATCCCGTACCCTCAGCCTGCTTAATTATGCATGTTCCTCTGTTTAGATGGCCGATCACTGCTGATTAACCTGCACCGAGCAACTGTGCTTCACCACTTCAACTTCAAGGGTGCTGTGCGTGACATTGTGTTCAGTCCTGACGGGCGCTTGTTTGCCATCACACACGGAAAGAAGGTGCAGCTGTGGCGGACTCCTGGGACTGGCAAGGACTTTGCACCATTTGCTCTCTTCAGGGAATTCCCCGGACAGTATGATGATGCAATGTGCATTGGGTGGTCAGCTGACTCAAGGTGTGGAAGCGTATGCAATAAATCAAATGTTAAGAGTGAAGGTGGCCAGTGTGTGTCTGAGTATCATGGCACTGATATAAGTAGCTGATGTGTACATGGTCGCCATGTGAACCTGTGCGCTGTGTGATGTGTACATGATTGCCACGTGAACCTGTGTGCTGTGTGATGTACGTAGCTGGTTGAAGTGACTGTGGTTGTCGTTCTCTCCATGTAGGTTCTTTGTAGTCGGGTCAAGGGATGCATCTTGCCGTGTGTTCAGTGTGGGGCACATTCGTGGCTTCCACTACATGACACTGACAGGACATCGGAGCCCTGTTGTGGCATGTTTCTTTGAGAGCAAGTCACTCAGTGTGAGGGTGTGGGAGGGTGAGGGTGAGGGTGAGGGTGAGGGTGTGGGGGTGAGGGTGAGGGTGAGGGTGTGGGGGTGAGGTGGAGGGTGAGGGTGTGGGGGTGAGGGTGAGGGTGAGGTGGAGGGCGTGGGGTGAGGGTGAGGGTGACGGATGTGGGGCTAGTGTGAGGATGTAGGGTGAAGTTTAGAGGTATGGAATTTAAGTGTGGTTAAAGACAAAGGTGAGGATTTACGGAGGTGGGTGTGTGGAGAGAGGTGGATTAGGTACTGTATATAGTGTGTGTATGTGGTTGGTGCATACAGTGTGATGTGTGAAGTGTGCAGTGTGATGGGTGAGGTGTGCAGTGTGATGGGTGAGGTGTGCAGTGTGATGGGTGAGGTGTGCAGTGTGATGGGTGAGGTGTGCAGTGTGATGGGTGAGGTGTGCAGTGTGATGGGTGAGGTGTGCAGTGTGATGGGTGAGGTGTGCAGTGTGATGGGTGAGGTGTGCAGTGTGATGGGTGAGGTGTGCAGTGTGGTGGGTAAGGTGTGCAGTGTGATGGGTGAGGTGTTGATCTCTTCAGTTCTGCAGTGTCAGCAAGGATGCTGCCATAGTGTGGACATGTTCGCGGACACCTGGTGATGTGGCAGAGTACTTAAGGAAGCCTCCCAAGGAACCAAAGGGAGGTGTTGCAGGTGTAGGGGAAGGCAGAGGAGACCCTCGCCAGGAGGAAGGTGGAGAAGGAGAGGTGGTGGATGGCAGTGAGGAATCAGAGGAGGAAGAAGGAGGAGAGAATGAGGACAGTGAGGAGGAGAGTGATGGCATGGAAGGTTGTGGGTATGGGGAGGTCCCTCCTGTTGCAAGTCAAAAGAAAGGAAGGAGCAGGAGCCATTCCAGAGTCGGCTCACTATCGTCGGTCAGATCATCATCTTCTGAAAATGAGGAGGAAAGCGGTAAGCCAGCATAGCACACACACACACACACACACTCACACACACACACTCACACACACACACACACACACACACACACACACACACACACACACACACACTCACACACACACACACACACACACACACACACACACATGATGGTCAAGTTCATAGTACTGCAGAAGGACTGTAGGAACAGACCTGCCTCATTCATTCTTCCCACTCCGTGTTTGCCACGAACATCATTCCACAGTCCTCTTGGCCAGATCCCACTCTGGCATTCCAGTCTCCCATAACTACCAATATGTCCTCCTCCGACACCTGATCTATCACTCTCTGGAGATCTGCATAGAAGTCGTCTTTATCTTGCTGGGGGCTGTGAAATGTTGGTGCATACACACTCACAATAACTAAGTGCTTTCCTTCTTTCATCCTCAAAATTTTTCAGTCACTATTTGTGAGCTACCTGGCTCCCACTGTTCACCTCCATTTGTGAGCTGCCTGGCTCCCACCGTTCACCTCCATTTGTGAGCTACCTGGCTCCCACCATTCACCTCCATTTGTGAGCTACCTGGCTCCCACCGTTCACCTCCATTTGTGAGCTACCTGGCTCCCACCGTTCACCTCCATTTGTGAGCTACCTGGCTCCCACCGTTCACCTCCATTTGTGAGCTACCTGGCTCCCACCATTCACCTCCATTTGTGAGCTACCTGGCTCCCACCGTTCACCTCCATTTGTGAGCTACCTGGCTCCCACCGTTCACCTCCATTTGTGAGCTACCTGGCTCCCACCGTTCACCTCCATTTGTGAGCTACCTGGCTCCCACCGTTCACCTCCATTTGTGAGCTACCTGGCTCCCACCGTTCACCTCCATTTGTGAGCTACCTGGCTCCCACCGTTCACCTCCATTTGTGAGCTACCTGGCTCCCACCGTTCACCTCCATTTGTGAGCTACCTGGCTCCCACCGTTCACCTCCATTTGTGAGCTACCTGGCTCCCAGTCTCTGTCTTAGTCTTAATGCTTCCATCATCTTCTACTACTGTTCTCATGTTCCAGGTTGACCCTATCTCTGTTTTTCTTCTTCAAAGACTACATTTTCCTTTGTAGCTATCTTCTTCCTTTCCTCCAGTACACACCCTGGTGGATATAGAGTTCTTACCCTTGCATGGGCACGAGAGATAAGATCACACTGAGGCGTTGCAAGCTGCCTGCCTTGTAAATCACAACGCCTTTCCCACAGCAACTGGTAGAACTAGAATGGATACTGAGTGACTCGATAGCGCTGTGATACCAGCTACGTTTGCCAGTCAATGTAGGGCTGACTGTCGGGCACTGTGCGGGTGTAACTGGGTGTCACCCGACGTCCAGACGCTAGGGGCGGACCTGCTCTGTGTGTGTGTGTGTGATGTACCACGTGCGATCTGCCGTCAACGGACAGTAGTGCTACTGTAGCTTGTCGATCTCACCTTCACTGTCACTCCTGCCTCTGTTTAAGGCATACCACATGAGAATTGTCCTGCACCTTGCGCTGCTCCATGTGGAGTTTTCTGTCAGTCGGGTCTTCCTACTTTGCCCGCCTTTCTTCTAATTTGATTGTGTCACACACACACACACACACGCACACACTCGCACACACACGCACACCTCCTCCTCTGTACACCTTGTCCACAAGGATGTCGGGCAGGATCTATGATGTGGTGTGGTCACCATCCAATGAGTGATGGATGAAAGCTCTCCATGTTGTGCGGTCATTCACCGTTTGATGCCAGTTGTGCAGGCTAGCCAGATCTTTATGAACAACATGAAGCCTTCTCAGAGGTGTTCTGCCAGGTGCTCTTCACTTTCCTTGAGGTCTGCACTGTAGGGTTTGTTGTTGTGGCCAATGGGTAGGCACTCGCATCAGGTGACCAAACCACTGAAGTCTCTGGAGCCTCAGCGTGTCTCTCATGGTTGCCTCTCCGCACTCCTCCAGACATCAGCATTGTGCCATCTGTCCCACAAAGTCAGACCTACAGTACGTAGGATGTCCCATGAGGCACCGCATCTGAAAAGTTGTCAACTTACGGATTTCCTTCTGTGTCACTGCCCATGTCTCGCACCATACAGGGGGCTAGACATCACCATTGTTCTGAAAACCTGTACTTTGGTGGATTTGCTCAGACTTCGGCTTTTGAAAATCCTGCGCCTTAGTATCTGATACACAGTGCTTGCCTTCTTCAGTCTCACAGTCACCTCCTCTCCACTCCTGTTGTTTGGCCTCCTCACTGCCTACGTAGGTATGGAAAGGACCCAACTTCCTCCAGTGCTTGCCCTTGTATTGAGATGGGTGGATGGTCAGGTTCTTGTTCTCCCACTGACAAGGTCTTAGTCTTGTCCACACTAATATGCATGCCCCAGCGCTCGCATGCCTTATCCAGGGCTTTCACCGTGTGTTGCATTTCACTCCTGGATTCCACAATGAGTGCCATATCATCTGTATACATAGCATCTTGGATGTGTGCTGAGGCAGGGGTCTTATCCCGGTAGGATAGGAACAGTCCTCCCCCAGTGGAGTACTCCACGTGGAAACCTCCCCCAAGCACTGACAGCACATCATTCACAATACGGTGTACGTAGAAGCAATGAACAGTGTAGGGGACAGAATGCAACCTTGCCTCACACTAGTCTCTTCACTCAAAAGCTTCTGAGGTGCCTTCTGTTCTCCTCACACGACACCCAGTGCCAGAGTAGAGCTCTCCTACTAAGTTCACTAGCTGGTTGCGCACGCCGAATTATCTCAAAACAGCTAACAAGGCTGCACAGTCCACTGAGTTGTAGGATTTAATGAGTTCCACGAAACAGAGGTACATCGGGATGTGGTATTCTGCTGCCCTTTCAACCACTTGTTGTGTCAGCCAGATTTGGTCCACTGTGCTCCGCCCTTTTCTAAACCCACAATGAGCTTCTCTAGTAGTTGGCTTGCATTCTCTCTAGTAGGACCAGAGCCAGCACCTTCCCAGGGACACTCAAAAGCAATATTCCACGATAGTTGTCACATTCATTTCTAGCTCGCTTCTTGTGAACTGGGATCAATGTCGCCACTTTTCATTTCTGTGGAATCTTTCCGGACCGCCACACCTGCTGTGTTACTTCTGTGAGACAATCAATTACTACCTCTCCTCCATACTTCAGTAACTCTGGTACAACTTTGTCCTGTCCTGCTGCCTTCCCATTGCGTAACTTCCCCACTGCTTTCTCTACTTCTTCCCTTGTCACCTCGTCCTTGTCGTTCCGTCCTCCAGTTGTTAATTCCCTTGTTTCTCCACGGATGAAATGCTCAGCATGCTCTCCCCCGTAGTGGCACCACGAATGACATGGGCACGTCTCATCTGGAATGTTGTCAGTCTCCTCAAGTCATGATTGCATTCCATGTCTCCTCACTACGCAGTGCCAAGTGCCAGGGCTGAGGCTCTGGATCGAGGACTGAGCAGTTTGGCTTCATACGTGACAAGCTGTCTCTACATTTTCAGCTTATGAACATCTGATTGGACAAGAGGGGACGATGGAACACAGCCCTATCTTTCTCTGGCAATTACATTGTACTCCTTATTAGCCTTGTCTGTCAGTTTGCAGCTCCTCAGTGACCTGTGCCAAGTGTTGCAGCACACACAAAGCCACACACACGCACACACACACTGCATACAAACACACGTTACTCTCCCTCCGCCCCCCTCCTCTACAGACCTGGAGATGCTCCTGCCCAGCGAGAAGAAGAGAAGAGTCAACTGGTGCACTTGGTACAAGTGCAAAAAGTACGTGGGGGTCGTACTCCTTATTTGGGCATGGTGGGTGGGTGAAGATGTGTGGGTGGGTGGTAGGAGGTGTAGGTAGTGAATGATAATAGTGGTCAGGCCAAGCTATTCGATCTTCATTGAACTGGAGACATCACAAGCACTGCAGACAGTGTCACTTCTCATTGTCAAGTGAGCTTTGTGGGTTGTATCAACCGCAGGAGGTGATCAGCTGTGGACAAAGACTTGCAACATCTGTTGAACAAAGGCTTCGAACATATTCAGACTCCTGAATCAGTGCCGACAATCGATCGTTGTCGATGGGGTGTTTTAGTGTAGACACCACATGCATGCTGCACAGGCCTGCTTTTAATGTGCTTCCTGTATAGTGCGTGTGTTGAATTGTGTGCCTTCATATGATGTAAAGGGATGAAGTGAAGTGTTGTGCCTTCTTGTGGCTGGTGGAGCCCTGTGTGTGTCCGCACGTGTGTCATGCGATTTGCATTCATCTCTGCTGCAGACATGTGTTCAACAGAGAGTACTCCGAGGTGTCGTGTGCTGCTGCACATGACAAAGAGTCTCACCTTCTAATTGTAGGGTTTTCCTCAGGTGTCTTCTGTCTCTATGAATTGCCTGATTTCAACTTAATTCACACTCTGAGGTGAGAGGTGGGCTGAGGCTTCAAAGGGTGGGGACTGATAAGTAAGGTAGGTTTGACGGTGACAGCAGTAAGGTCCTCTGCCCGGACTCCAAGCGCATGCATGTGTGAATGAATATACATGCGTATGTGCGCTGTGTTTATCACATCATATCTCATTACTAATTATTTGAGTGCACCATGCGTCGAACTGTTCCATGTGCTATGATGAAATGGAAGAAAACAAAGTCGGGAATTTCCCATATTTCACAGCTCTTCATAAGTTGATGCCTTCTTCTCCAGTGAAATGAGCTGTAGGGAGAAAGTGAACTGTTCACTGTCTCCTACCACTCATTTCCAGGAGTCCTTGCCCCAGTTACTTCTTCATTGCTCCTCCACTTTTCTCCTTCACTGGACCGGAGGAACTGTGTTACACCTGCCAACCACCTGTAGTTGTAGTCTGTCATTAACAGTTGCAGCAGCAGCACTGATATGTCAGTTGTTGCTGGTGTATTTATGAATGGTGTTTTGAGACAAACAGTGCTAACCAGTCAATCTGCAGTAATTCTTTCCTCAGTGTTGCACAACACTGCCACCAGAAGGATCTTCACTTGAACGCTCGGTAACCTTATTTGGTGTGTATTACAGACAAAGGGAGGCGTAGGCGAGGGTGTGTATTGTATTACACCCCCTCGCCTTCGTCTCACTTTGTGTGGTTTGCTCGGCCATCTCATCTTTCGCTCCTAACCCGATCAGTAGCCATGCTGTCGCTGAACTTACTAGGGACGTTATTGAGCAGAAGCACAGCAAAGACCGACGTTTAAACCTAAGGGTCTTCTTCAGTCACGCAACTGGTTGCAAAAGCCTTTAAAGTTGAAGCGTCTCACTGATACCTCAGCCATTCAACACCGTAGCATGAACCTGCGTCACTTTTAACTCCCACCTTCACTAAACTCCCTGTAACCACTTTCTTCGTACATTTGTACACTGACTTGTGCTGCTAAATGTACGTACGCTAGCACAAGCAAACATTTGCAGTGCATCCAGTTCATTCATTGATGCATGTGTGCCCTTCATGTCCAACTGCCTTCATGCTACGTGGCACCTGCTCTATCTTATCCTACGATAACCTTCCAAATTGTTCAAGCTTGCTCCTTTCCGCCCGAACTCCTCTGCTACGCTCCAGGTCCCTCAGCTGCCCTGCTTGCCTCTCATGTTAAGACTTCTAACACCACTAATCTGATGTGAGGACTCTGTTGTTGCCTCTTTCTCAGGACCTTATCATATTCCGTGCATTGCTTCTAAGAGCCTCACCGTAGTGGTGGCATGCAGCATACCTTGAGAACATTGATGGGCACACGTGAACACCTGTTGTTGCACTGACACTATCTCTTGGCTGCATCCTGCTCCATGCAGTAGCTCAGATTCAACCAATAATTCACAGCTTTTTGTCCTGTAGTTTCTCTCACGCTGGAGGCCCTGGCTCCGCCTTGGCTGACTAGGACATCACTTTACACAACAGGTGCTTGCTTACAACAAATTTTAGATGCTTACACAACCCATCACTTCTATTTTGACCATTTTCTTTTCTCTCCACATTTCCTCATTCCTTTATTCTCTTGTGCATTTCCGTCTGCAGCGTCCATTCCTCGCACTGTCTTTGGCCCATTTTAGTGGTCATCATCTCAACTTTGCTGACTTGTAGCTAGAGGTTAGCTAGATCATCCACCATTGCTGACCAGATCCATTGTCACCTCCAAAGGATCACTAGCAAACTGATCTTCATAACTACATATGTAGCAAATTCAATCTACAACAACTGATCGCCGGCCGTTTTGGCCACATGTATTGTCAACTGCAATGTACCAACTTCCTAAAGTCAGTTGTTATTGATTGAACCTGCTACATACATACGTATATGCTCAAGTTGAATTTGCTAGTTATCAACAACGCGGTAATGAGCCTCTAGGATATCATTGATTCCAAAGCATTACTCTGTCTTCCACACCGTCACCTCAGGGCTCAACACACTGCATTCAGAAACCACTACAACTGGCCCCCCACCCCCTCCATAGGAACCACAAGTATCGAATAATCACCCATTATCGTGATAATAGAATTTATTGTCTAATTTAATTGAGACATTATCGTAGATCTACAGAAGATCTTAAGGTCCTCCATATTTGCTAGTATTAAAATCACAAACGCTTAAACTGTTGGCAGATGTGCATTAATAGCAAATTCCCTACCAGCCATCAGCTTGTACCGCAAAGTTGAGCTCATGTTATGTGAGACCTGCTTACCAGTTGTACAAGCTGAGCAGCGTGGGTGAATTGCTTTAGAGCCAGGGCTGTGGGTGGATCGCTGTAGGGCCTGGGCTGTGGGTGAATTGCTTTTAGAGCCAGGGCTGTGGGTGGATCGCTGTAGGGCCAGGGCTGTGGGTGGATCGCTGTAGGGCCAGGGCTGTGGGTGGATCGCTGCAGGGCCAGGGCTGTGGGTGGATCTCTGCAGGGCCAGGGCTGTGGGTGTTCACAAGTGCCCCGTATGGGATGTTTCTATGTGCTTAAAGTGTCTGCACTTGGACTTGGGGTGATTTTATTGCCAACAGGCAACTGAATGGTAGCTTCAAGTGGTGTGCATTGCTTCAAGTGGTGTGCATTGCTTCAAGTGGTGTGCATTGCTTCAAGTGGTGTGCATTGCTTCAAGTGGTGTGCATTGCTTCAAGTGGTGTGCATTGCTTCAAGTGGTGTGCATTGCTTCAAGTGGTGTGCATTGCTTCAAGTGGTGTGCATTGCTTCAGTGCTTACAATGGCCTCTCTTGTGCCAATGGCACTTGAAACTGTTATTTCGAACTTTTGTTGATTCATGAGCATTGTCAGAATTCCATGAATCCCTTATGCTTGTGGGATGTTCTCGTGCCAAGACAATCTAATACTATAGTATATCACTGCTGACTAATTGCACAATCAGTCTACAGCCCCTTCGCCAGGTGTGCCACTTGAACCCGAGCCCTTTGATACCACGTGGCATGCGTCCGGCAACTGGAAGCTAGAGGAGGGGTTAGGTCATGCATCTCCTCATACAACCTGTAGACAAGAGTTCCTTGTACTTGTTCCTCTCCAGTATTTCTCACCAAGTGATCAACAGTGTGGCAGTGAGCGCGACTGGGGAGTGGCTCGCCTTTGGCTGCAGCTCCATGGGCCAGCTGCTGGTGTGGGAGTGGCAGTCAGAGAGCTACGTCCTCCGACAGCAGGGCCACCACTACCAGATGACCTGTCTGGCCTACTCCCCGGGCGGTGATGTGGTGGCCACTGGGGGAGAGGATGGAAAGGTAAGGGGTAGGAGGAGGTATGGAGAGGGGGAGGGCAGGTGCTATCAGTCTGTTATGTAACAGTCTGTAACACAGCCTGTTAGGAATTCCTTTTTGCACCTGTGCATAACCACAGGCTAGACAGCAACAACTTGCAGCAACAGGTACCCTTGTGTGGCTGTCTGGTGTGACTTGAGACATCCCAACCCCTAGGCAGTGGGCCCACACAAGTACCCTTTCACATGCGCACTAAAACTGGGTCAAACCCGGGTTAGTTCACCCAGGTTCGACCTGGTTATCCGAATAATGGCTGTCTCCCGTCTAGATGAAGGCCAGCCTTGCACTTGAGTTCTCCCCTTAGCGGCTTTCTTACCAGTC